>CAUYON010019078.1:0-25520 GCA_963573935.1 Arctocebus calabarensis | reverse complement strand
GCAGAGAGTGCCATGGGCAGAGCACACGTAGACATCCCTCCATTTCTCACTGTTAAATCCCACCAAGAAGAGAATCTCGCCAAGCAGCATGTGTGTCTTAGTGCACCAACCACGCGGGGCTCATTCTCAGGGCAGCTGCTTAAAAAAAACAAACAACTGGGCGTGTGGCGGGCTCCTGTAGTCCCAGCTACTAGAGAGGCTGAGGCAAGAGAATCGCTTAAGCCCAAGAGTTTGAGGTTGCTGTGAGCTGTGATGCCACAGCACTCTACCCAGGGTGACAGCTAGAGACTCTGTCTCAAAAAAAAAAAAAAAAAATTACAGGGATCGTCCAATTGAAGCGATGCTTGGGACTTATGAGGGAAGGAATATACTTTCTTTCCTAGGATATGACTGAAGAATATTGAAAGCTAAGATTCTGTTGGCAACAATCTTAAGGAAAGTCAACCAGAGCACAGAACCTATACAAGAATACAGAGAAATGGAGCCAGAGCCTTGATAAAACCATGCAGAAAGCCCACTGGACTTTTAAATTACACAAGCCAATAAATCTCCCTTATTGCTTAAGTCATTTTGGATTGAGTCTTTCTACAATTTGCAAGTTTTTAAAACTGATGCACATTCAGCAAAATTGCATCAACACAAATGAGTTGTATTTCTGTAGCAATGAAAAATTTGAAAATTAAGTTAAGAAAGTTCCTTAAGTACATTACTTAAACATTAATTTTTAATTCAACTTGTAAATATGCTGTTTAGGGTATTGCATCCTCATTTATAAGTGAAATATATTTCTAATTTCCCTTTATAATAGTATATTTTTTCCAATTTTAATATCAGGTATATCCAGATGAAGTAGAATGATTTTTAAAGTATTTCTTCTGTTTCTATTGTCTATAAGATTTGTCATGATCTGTTTTTGAAATTATCTTATATTTTTATTTATAAATATTAGTTGTCTATTTTTTGAGGCTTTGAAAAAAAATAATAAGTTAACTGATGACTCCATACTGAACCTCAGAGTCATCTATGATAGACATTCTATGATAGACATACTCTTATCTGACAATGTGAATGTGAATGTTACTTTTTTGCATTATTATTATTATTATTGCTCAATATTTCATTGCAGCAATCATCTGATTTCTTTTCTGAATGTATTTATCTTCATTCATTCTTTACGAGGTTTTGTTTCTAGTCCTTATCTTAAACGTTGTTATTAAATTTTAAGCCTTTTTAATTTTGTGAAGGTAAAAAGTGGAAATCAAATAAACACACATATATGTAAAAAAAAATAAAAAGTGAAAGGGTAAGCCATGGGCTGGGAGAAAAAATTCACAAAGACATATCTGATTAAAGTGTTGTTATATACAAAGAACTCTTAAAACTCAACAATAAGGAAATAAATGATCCAATTACAAATGAGCAAAAGGGCAGTGCCTGTGGCTCAAACGAATAGGGCACTGGCCCCATATGCCGGAGGTGGCTGGTTCAAACCCAGTCCTGGCCAAAAACTGCAAATAAATAAATAAATAAATAAAATAAAAATGAGCAAAAGATCTGAAAGACATCTCACTAGAAAAGATACAAAGATGGTAAATAAGCATATGAAAAGATGCTTAACATCATATGTCATTGGAGAGTTGCAAATTAAAATAATGAGATACATCTACATAGCTATTGGAGTGGCCAAAATCAAGACATTGACAACATCAAATGCTGTTGAAAATGTGAAGCAACAGGAACTCTCATTCATTGCTGGTGGAATGCAAAATGGCACAGCAACTCTGAAAGACAGTTTAACAGTTTCTTACAAAGTTAAATAAATTCTCTTACCATATGATCCAGCAATCACTTTCCCTGGGATCTGCTCAAATTAGTTGGATACTTATGTACACACAGAAACCTGCACATAATGTTTATGGCAGTTTTATTCATAATTTATAAAACTTGAAAGCAACCAAGATGTCTATCTAGGAAAATGGATAAATAAGCTGTGGTACATCCAGACAAAGGAATATTATTTGACCCTAAAATAAAACAGAGCTATTGAGCCATGGAAAAAACATGGAGGAAACTTAATTACTTATTACTAAGTAAAAGAAGCCATTCTGAAGAAGCCACCTATTATCTGATTCTAACTATGACATTCCAAAAAAGGCAAAACTATGGAGATAGTGAAAAAGATCAGCAGTTGCCAGGGGTTGTGAGGAAGGAGGGATGAATAGGTGGGGCACAGAAGATTTATGGGGCAATGAAATTATTCTGCATGACACTATAATGGTGGATACATGTCATTATACATAGAATGTACAACATCAAGAGTGAACCCTAATGTGAGCTATGGACTCTGGGTGATAATGATGTGTCAACGTAGGTTTGTCAGTTGTAACAAATGTACGGCTCTGGTGGGGGATGTTGCTGGTGGGAGGCTGTGCATGTGCGGGGGCAGAAGGCATATAAGAAGTCTCCATACTTTCTGCTTAATTTTTCTGTGAACTGAAAACTGCTCTAAAAAATAAAGTCTATTGGGTGGTGCCTGTGGGTCAAAGGGGTAGGGTGCTGGCTCCATATGCCAGAGGTGGAGGGTTCAAACCCAGCCCCGGCCAAAAACTGCAAAAAAAGAAAAAATAAATAAAGTCTATTTTTTAAAAATGAAATTAAGAAGATACTTTCATTTATAATAGCATCAAAAAGAATTAAACAATTAGGAATAGATTTACCCAAGGACATGAAAGACTTATATACTGGTAACTACAAAATGCTGCTGAAAGAAATTAAAAAAGAGCTGAATAAATGGAAAGATATCATTTTTCATTTTCTACATTCATGTTACATCATGAGCATACATGGATTGGAAGACTTGTTGTTAAGATAGCAATACTCCCAAAGTGATCTATATAGTCAATATAATTTTTATCAAAATCCCAATGGCCTTTCCTTCAAAAATGAAAAGTCAATCCGTAAGAGTCATATGAATGTACCCCTAAATAGCCAAAGTAATCATGAAAAAGAAGAACAAAGTTGGAGAACTCACATTTGATTTCAAAACTTACTACACAGCTGGGTGTGGTGGCTCACACCTGTAATCCTAGCACTTTAGGAGGCTCAGGCAAGAGGAATGCTTGAGCTCAAGAGTTTGAGACCAGCCTGAGCAAGAGTGAGACACTGTTTCAACTAAAAATAGAAAAATTAGCTGGGTGTTGTGTTGGGGGCCTATAGTGATAGCTACTTGGGAGGCTGAGGCAGGAGGATCACTTGAGCCAAGAGTTTGAGGTTGCTGACAACTATGATACCATAGCACTCTATTGAGTGGGGCAACAAAGTGAAACTCTGTCTCAACCCCCACCGCCCAGAAAACAAAGAAACAAAACTTACTACAAAGATAGGGTGATCAAAGCAGTGCAATACTACATAGAGATGGAGCTAAAGATCAATGGAATAGAATTACGTGCCCATAAATAAACCCATACATCTATGGTCAATCGATTTTCAACAAAGGTGCCAAGATGATTCAATGGTGAAAAAAAAGGCTTTTCAACAAATGGTGTTGGGACAACTGGATATCCATATGCAGAAGAATGAAGTGGGACCCCTACTTCACATCATATACAAAAATTAACTCAAAAGGAATTAAAGAACTAAATATAAGAGCTAAAATTATAAAATTCTTAGAAGAAAACACAGGGGTAAATCTTTATGACCTTGAATTTAGCACTGAATTCGTAGATATGACTCCAAAAGTATGAGCAACAAAAGAAAAAGTAGGTAAATTTGACTTCATCAAAATTTTAAAAATTTTGTGTATCAAAGGATGCTATTAATAAGGTGAAAAGACAGAATGGGAGAAAACATTTGCAAATCATGTATATAATAAGGAGCTAGTAGCTGCAATATAAAGAACTCTTATAAATCAACAACAAAAGGGTAAGCAACCCAATTTAAACATGGAAAAGGGACTTGGATGGACATTTCTAAAAAGAAGATACACAAATGGCCAACAAAAACACAAAAAGATATTCAACCTAATTAGTCATTAGAGAAATGTAAATCAAAACCACAATGAGACACCACTTCATACTCACTAGAATGGCTATAATCTAAAAAAAGAAAAAGGAAAGAAAATAACAAGTGTTGATAAGAATATGGAGAAATTGGAATTTACATAAATTGATGGTGCAACCACTATAGAAAACAGTTTGGTTTTTCAAAATCATCCTCAAAAAAATGAACATAAAATTACTCTACAACTCAGCCATTCCACTCATAAGTATAAACCTCCCCCCAATTTAAAAGAACTATTCAAATAAATATTTTCACACAAATGTTCATTGCAGCACTATTCACAGTAGGTAAAAGGAAGAAACTAACCTAATGTCCATCAGTGGATGAATGGATGAACAAAATGTTCAGCTATAATGGATTATCACTCATTCAATGGATAAACGTTTGAAACATTATGCTGAGTGAAAGACATCAGGCACAAAAGGACAAATATTATCTGATTCCATTTATGTGCAATATCCAGAATAGGTGATTCAGAAAGCAGATTAGTGGTTGCCAGTGACTTGGGGCAGAGGGAATAGGGACCAACTTCTGAATATAAATAGATTCCTTTTGAGGCCTGGCGAGGTGGCTCATGCCTGTAATCTTAGTACTCTGGGAAGCCGAGGTGGGTGGATTGCTTGAGCTCATGAGTTTGAGACCAGCCTGAGCAAGAGGGAGACCTCCTCTCTGTCAAAATAGAAAAAACTAGTTGGGCACTGTGGTGGGCACCTGTAGTCCAGCTACTCAGGAGGCTGAGGCAAGAGGATCATTTGAGCCCAAGAGTTTGAGGTTGCTGTGAACTAGGACACCATGGCACTCTACCCAGGGAGAAACAGTGAGACTCTGTCTTAAAAAAAAAAAAAGGCTTCCTTTTGGGGTGTTGGAATATTTTGAAGCTAGACAAAGGCGAATGGTTGTACAACATTGTGAATGTACTTAATTCTGCTGAACTGTACTCTTTAAAGTGGTTAATTTTATGTCATGTGAATTTCACCTCAATAAAAGAAAATGTGCAGTGAATGAATAAATGTGTGCTTATGTGAATGGTTGGTTGCCTCTGAAAAGAGCTGCTGTGGAAATGAGCATTTCCTGGGTCATCTATACCAACATTTCAAGGCACAGTCTTTGCTTTCCTTTGCTGACTCTTTATCCTGGTTGTTTGTCCTTTAAATTTCCCTTGAAGGCAGAAATTTGGAAAGCTAGTATTCAATGGGTCTGGCACACCAACTCTTTCAAGGTCTTAAGGCGTTATTGTCGTTATTCAAAAATATTTTACAAACTCAATCTTGGAAAAAAGGTTTTATTAAGAACCTCATAATTATGTCCCTTGCCCTATTCCCACATCAGATTATTATAAAAGGTTTTGTGGAATGAGGCTCTGGGCAATTGGCCATCTTCTCAGCAGGACTGTGCTGATTCTTATTCTGCTAATCCACAAACCTGTTAAATCTCGCCAAGCCAAAAGAAAAGACTTCTGGGGAGAGGCACTTACTTAACGAGAGGCTTGGGCTTCCAAGAGCTCCTTTCTTTTGCACAGCTCTCAACAGGACCTTTCTCAGAATGCACTGAGTGAGATCATCAATATTTAAAATGAAACTGCCCACGTCAAAATAAGTGAACAACGCCATGGAGAGTGTGGCTTGGGCTCTGCTCCTGTCCCACATTTTGTTCACTTGAAAGATGTGGATTTTGCTTGTCAACATTTAATCCAGGCAGCAGGCACAAAGGGCAAGAAGTGGACAAAGCAAACTAAATATCTATAAGCCAAAGAATAAAGTCAGACGCCTATCTCACACCATGTACAAAAATGAATTCAAAGTGCTAAAAGCTACATGAGGCCAAAGATACCCTCGTAGCAGAGTGGCTACCGAGAGCCCCCTTATGCGTCATATGCCAAATGTCCCAGGCCTACACAGCTGCCTGAGGCCTGCCTTTTCCTCTCCTGCTCAGCTACATGGACCTGTTTACAAGCTCCCCATACATTTCCACACCACCTGGCCTTTGCTCTTGATTGTCTCTCTGCTACAATGCCATCCTCAAATTCAAACTCAATTTAAAATTTTTACCTCTTTTTCCATGAATCCAATTAAGATTTTCTTATTTTAAGTCCTTGCTCCTTCCTCGGGCCTCATGGGGTGTTCCTTTTCACTCTGGCATTGCTACATAGCTATTGTTTGTCCTCCATTTTCTGGGCAGCCTTAAATTCAAAAAATGTCACATTGTCTCCATAGACCTTGTAAATGTCCTACAAAGTCCAGTATTTCAACATCAAAACATCTTTCAGATTATTTCTTATCATTGGAAGTGACCCCTCCAGGTCCACATGTCCTCAGTTTAGGTTTGTAAAGTGGGAAACACTGTGATTAGGCCACTTATTTCATTCTGCTTTGATCATAATTATGTACTTCTCGGTGTTTTTCAGTAAACTGTGAGTCCCCTAGGGATAGGAGCTGTATCAATTAGAATCAGGTTTGGCTAAGAGCCACAGAGACTCAAAATTACAGTGATTTAAAAGTGATAGAGGTTTCTTTCTCATGTCTGCAAGTCCAGAGGTAGGCAGTTCAGTGTGGGAACGTCTGCTATTCTAAGAACTCAGAACCCAGGCTCCTTCGAGCCTACCATTCATTCTACATTCCTAAGTTTGGTGAAGGTGAAGCCCTTGTCCTCGTGGTCCATGATGGTGGCTAGAGCTCCAGTCATCATATCTATATTTAAGGCAGGAAGAGATGAAAACTAAACAAGGCAATGGCCAAATAGCAGTTGGGTCTGGCAGCAGTCACGTGACACTTCCACTCATAACACAATAACCTGAACTTAATGACATGCCCACACTTACCTGCAAAAGAGGCTGGGAATGTAGTCTTTCTTCTAGGTGGCCGTGAGCCCGGCTTCAAATTAGGGTTTGATTACTGTGTTAGAAGAAGAGGCAGTATACTGGGAAACAGTCTGTGCCATGGGTGATCTTGTGCAGCTCAGTATTCTAAACGATTCCAACCGAGAGTCTGACATACAATATCAAGGAACGAGAGGTAAAATAGCATAACGAGTGAGAATCTGGAGTCTGGAACCACCTGCCTGGAATGAAGTCCAGTTCTGCTACTTAGCTAGCTGTGTGAACTTGAGCAAGTCGCTTACCTTCTCTGTGCCTCAGTTTTCCTATCTCTAAAACGGGGATAATAATAGCACTTGCTGGTATATATTGTCATATAAGTGATAGTTACTATTATAATTGTGATGGTGTTGAATGAAAAAAATGATCAAACTGAGATGTTCCCTATTAAGGAGTGACTGATAGTACAGTCCTTTTATCTAGGCTTAGAAAATGTGGTTGGTAGGATGGCGCCTGTGGCTCAAAGGAGTAGTGTGCCGGCCCCACATGCCGGAGGTGGCGGGGGTTCAAACCCAGCCCCGGCCAAAAAAACCTGCAAAAATAAATAAATAAATAATAAAATAAAATTAAAATTAAAAAAAATTTTAAAAAGCATATAAAGAAAATGTGGTTGCTGTCAAGTTGCCAAATATGGCTGCCAATAATTCCAATCAAGAGGTAGAGACTTAGTTCCCTTCCCCTGAATCTGTACTAGCCTTGTGACTTGCTCTGATAAATAGAATGTAATGGAAGTGACCCTGTGCCAATTCCAGGCCTCAGCTTAAGAGGCCTGGCAGCTTGTGCCTCTTTTCTTGGCAGTCAGCTGCCATAGAAAGAGGTCTTGTTCCTGTGTGGTGTGGAGTGAGACTATGTGGAGGGAGAGTGGCCCCTGGGGACAGGAGACTATGAAGGGACAGAAAGCAAGACCCAGCCAGCTCCTAGGCATTTTGGTCCCTGTGATCGAGGTGCCAGATATGTGAGAAAGGCCATATCTGGATGTCCTGGCCCCAGCCAAGCTCCCAGCTTACTGCAGCTGCATGAGTGACCCCAGACAATATCATGCGGAGCAGAACTGCCCGATCCACCCATAGAATCATGACGAACAAAGACTCAGGCCAAGCCATTAAGTTTGGAGGTGGGGTTTGGAGACAGAGGCGGATCAGGGCTCAGTACCTGACCTTGTTCTGCACTCGGGGCCCACACCTTCCTGTGTCTATTTGCTGTCTCTAGTTCCTGCAGGACTAGGGCAGGGACTGGTGGTCTAGGCCAGCCCTTGCCTTTGACTCTCAGAAGACAGAAACAAAACTTTCACCTCTTATTTCCTCTTTCTAATGAAAAAGAGGCACTGATATTTGCTAGCTGGTGACCCTTCCGAACTTTTCTGAAGCCAGATGAGATGAAGTTCAGCGTGAGTTCCTCAACTCTGAAAATACATCTTCAAAATACTCTTTGATTTCCAGTTTGCACCACTCCCTGGCCCGTGTTTATTAACATGTTAAAATAAAATCCTGAGGCATATCATTTCAATTGGGAACTTGACCAGAACTGAAGTTGACTACAGTCATCATCTCCCCTATTTACAGAGCTCATTAGAATATATAAAATATCAGCTGGGCACAGTGGCGCACAACTGTAATCTTAGCACTTCGAGAGACTGAGGTAGAAGGATTGCTTGAGCTCAGGAGTTCCAGATCAGCCTGAGCAAGAGCGAGACAAAAAAAAAAAAAAGAAAGAAAGAAAGAAAGAAAAATTGGCCAGATGTGGTGGTGCATTCCCATAGTCCCAGCTACTCTGGGAGGCTGAGGCAGAAGGATCGCTTGAGTCCAAGAGTTTGAGGTTGCTCTGAGTTAGACTGACACCACAGCACTCTACCCAGGGCGACTGAGAGAGATTATCTGAAAGAAAAAAAAAATCCAAAATCTCTTCCTTTTACCTATATCATCTCATATGATTTCTGCAGTGAGAAAGGCTTTCCTAACCAAACCGATATAGTAAATATAATTACAGTGGAAAGAAGAAGACTTTTAAAATTATGCAAATAGAACCACTAATTACAAATGAGTCCTTAGCTGGTTAGCAAGATAGTCTCCTCAGCTGACAACAACATCTGAATGTAAAACTCAAAACAAACAAACAAAAGCTCTTAGTTAAGCCTACCTTTTATTAAACTGGCAATCCCCTAAATTCATCAAAACAGGTGAGGTTCACAGTATTGAATATCAAAACTTCTACTGCTCATACATTTCTACATTTTCAAAGGATCTAAACTTCTTTTACTACCTATTTCTCACTGCTATGGGGAACTTGGTACTTTTGGGCATTTTAAAACATAGCCCCCAAATTCTTTGATAGTTCTTCTATCAAGAATTGGTGTCCATGTTCCCACCCCTTGGATCAGAGTGGGTTCATGACTGCTTCAGCCCATACACTATGGCACACTTGATTCCATGTGACTCTGAGGCTGGGTCAGAAAGGGATATGCAGCTTCTGTCTGGTTGTCTTGGGACAGTAGCTATGGGAGAAGCTGGTTGCCACATAAGAATTCCAGCCACCCCAAGATTGCTGTAATGGGGAGGTCACATGCAGATGCTACAGATGACAGCGCAGCCCTGCCAAGGCACCAGACATGTGAGTGGAGCCCATCTTGGACCCTCCAGACACAGCCACTAGGTGGTCTCAGTAGATGCCGCAAGGAGCAAAAGAACCACCCAGCTGAGCACTTACAGAATTCCTGACCCACAGATCCTTGTGCATAATAAGTGGGTGTGGTTTTATGCCACTAAGTTTGGGTGGTTTGTTATGCAGCAATAGTGACAGGAAGAGTACCACAAATAAAGCTATGTGTGATGAAATCAGAGACTCTCTCAACCTATGGCACTCAGAAACAGAAAGACTTGAGTTTAAATCCTTGTTCTGTCCTGTACTGTCTAGTGCCCCAGTTCTCAACCTGTGGGTCTCGACCACTTTGTAACAATGAAAATACATCCTGCATATTAGATATTTACATTACAATTCATAACAGTAGCAAAATTACCATTATGAAGTAGCAACTAAAATAATTTTGTGGTTGGGGGGTCACCACAACATGAGGAACTGTATAAAAGGGTTGTGGCATTAGGAAGGTTGAGAACCACTAGTCTAGGGTGACATTGGGTATGTTCTTAATCTCCCTGAGCCTCAGTCCCCAAGGTGGAATAGGACCACATCCTTCCTAGTGTTAGTGGCAGAAGTCAATGAGCTAACCCTGTAAAGCACCTGAGACACAATAGATGTTTCGGTCAATTGCATGTATTGGTGGGGTCACCTGCTCTGTGATCTCAATGAATTTTGACTATTCATGAGTCTTCATTTTGGTCCAGATGTCATACTATTTGGCTTACTCCACCACTGCCCCTATTTAAGTGGTAGAATTGGACTAAAGGCCATAGAAGCATTGATGAGATTGGATCATTTGATTCATCACAACCTCCCTCATAGCCTTCACGACCCCCTCCCTAATCTCTGCGCTGGAAGGCTGCCTTCGCGGAACCATGATGAACGTCAATGTGGCAAACTCTGGGCCATGGGTGGTTCAGTCCCGGTCTAGTAAACACAAGTCTTGCCAAACCTGAAACTCAAGTCATGGGTGAGTGGTGAGCTCTGGGCTGAGGTTTGGTTTTCTTCATCCCACAACTATAATCACATAGGTTGTTAAAGGAGTGGATTTTGTTGTTGTTTTTGTTGAGGCAACTTCGGAATTGGCTGAACCAGCGGAATAATTTACGGTAAAGTAGTTTCCTCCCCTAATCCTCCAACCCCCTTCCCCCCCCACCCCCAGAAAAAAAACTAACACTGCAGAGGCTACAAAGGACCTTGTTGCTTAGCAACAAGAGTGAAGCTAATCAACACAGCTCTGAATATTAATATTTTTCCAAAACACGACTTATCCTGAAATTGTGCGGCAAATGTGAGGCTTTCCTTTCAATATAAACAGTCATTTTAAAAAACATCTATAATTAATTTCGTGATGTGTGCTCATTTCCTTCACTGGTGGATTAGCCTTGTTAAATAATAACAGTGACACAGGCAGCACTAATACCGTGTGGCCTTTGTCCAGCACATTCATTTGGTGTTTTGTAATTCTGTCAGCCTCACAAAGTCACGGTGAGGTGGATGGGGCCAGTATTTAAGCTCATTCTCGAGCTGGAGAAATGGATGTGAAGAGGTTAAGTGTGGCAGAGCCCAACTGACCATACAGGCTTTCTGAAGCCAAACCCAAGGACCTTTCCCCCAAACCATGTAGTTTCCCTCTTATTCTTTGACCTGCCCGTAATTTATGATAGAATCACTCTGAACCTCAGTTTCCTCCTCTACGAGATCGGGATGGGGGTGGGGGTTGCACTGGATCAGTCCTAATGTTCCTTCAGCTCTAATATATGTAGCCCAATCTAGGCGATGTACAGGATGAATCAACAGACCCTCTGTGGTTTAGAGAGTCTGGCAGGGGTGTCCAACCTGCAGCCTGAGGGCCAAATGTGGATTTTTTTTTTAAACAGTCTCGTGCTGTGGTGTCACAGCTCACAGCAACCTCAAAATCTTGGGCTCAAGCAATTCGCTTGCCTCAGCCTCCCAAGTAGCTGGGACTACAGGCACCTGCCACCATACTCAGCTATTTTTAGAGATGGGGTCTTGCTCTTGCTCAGGCTGGTCTCGAACTTGTGAGCTCAAGCAATCCACTCATCTTGGCCTCCCGGAGTGCTAGGATTACAGGTGTGAGCCACTGCACCCGGCCCCAAACGTGGATTTTTTGAGGTCTGTTTTGCTTATCTGTGGTGTTGGATATTGCAAAAATCATGCACAGACCCCTTTTTTAAATCCATCATCTTTTGTTAGTGTTTGTGTATTTAAGGTGTGGCCCAAGACAACTCTTCTTCCAATGAGTGACAGAAAAGACAAAAGGTTGGACACCCCTGGATTCTATAGGCTATATCCTTAAAGGCAAAGGTGAGGAAGGGAAAGAAGAGAAAGATGTGGCTGGAAAAGCTCACTGAAAAGGCAAAGAAAGTCCTCTAAACTCAGAAACAAGAGCTGGGTCTCAGGGGATGAAGAGCAGAAAAGACCCTGCGAAGGGATGAGAAGCAAAGGGCTCGGCTGCCAGCTGTCAGCAGGGGGCATGGGCATGGTACAGGTGACAATCCTATCATAGAGGTGGCACCTCAGAGTCACACCCCGGAGTCCTGGAGTGCCCGAGTTGCCAGCTGAGCTGTTTCGCTGCCCTGTGGGCCAGAGAACCTCTATTTGCACCGTGATTAAACAGGGGTGTCTCAGGAACAGCCCTCTCTGAATGGAGTCAGGTTTGCTTCCTGTCGGCCTGAAGGGAAGTTGCCCCATAGATTTGGTCAGAACTCTTGAGTCGGTGAGTGAAGGATTCCCAATCGAACTGCTACAACTCAAAAGACTCACATATTTGTGAAGTTCAAGGGATGAAGCTGAATCAAGTAATATCTTCAGGCACTCCTTTTTCTTCTCTCTCAGCTCATTTTCCTTCCGCATTGGACAGGTGCCTCCCAGGGAAGCCTCCCATAATTGTTAGACTTCCTCATCCTGGCAGCTTGTGAGCTTTCAGTCCTGGAAACACCAACAATAGTCAAAACATGTGTTGGCAGAGATGGAGTAAACTTGGGTCACGTGTTCAGCCAAGAACCGACCACTGTGACCCAGAGCATGGAGTATTCTGACTGGTCACACATGTGTCACAAACCAGATCAAATCAGGAAGTATTTGAATTTTAGAGAAACAATGAATGTTTTAGTATAAGTATGCTCGAAATATTGTATGGGCTATACATATCCTAACAAATTAATTGTTGTTTATCTGAAATTTGAATACAGTCGAACTTCTGTAAAGTGACCACCCAAGGGACTGTAACAAACTGGCCAACATATGGAGGTGGTCAACATAAGGAACTAAGCCTGCTGTTCTGAAACATACATGTGCATGTCGGTCTGTGAAAATTAGGTTAACTTCAGGAGGTGGGCAACGCGGGAAGGTGTTCAACCATGGAGGTTCTACTATATAACTGTATTTGTATTTGCTACATCTGGCAACCCTCCCCGCCACGTGGCCTGAGGAGGGGTGTGGGGTAAGGAGGCATGTTATCGCAGCCTGACTCTCCCTCCTGCATACCCCTGATGCCAAGAGAATTGCAGTTGCTTGAGGCTTACAGGTTCCAGAAAGAGCAGTGGAGGCCAGACTTCCCTGGCAGCACTGAAGCATGGCTGAGGGAGGCCCCCGGAACTTCACCAGCTCCACAGACCCTGGCTGGAACCTGTCTGTGTTACTGAGCACAGATAAACACACTGGGAGCAGCTGTCTCCACTGGGTGGAAAGTGACCAAGTTCTAACACTGAGGACCGGGTGGTTCTCTAAATGGAAATGACTCAATGGTCACCTTGGGCAATGCCTATCCTATCCATGCACCCCATTGCAGTCTGGAAGTTCCCTTCATAGTCCCTGAACAGACCCAGGGCCTTTCCCCTTGGCAGTGCTGCTTTTGCCTGAAATGCCTCCCATTTTTCTCTTTTGTGCAATTCCTACCTATCCTTCAAGGCCCAGCTGAAATCACCCTTCCTCCAAGAAGTCTTTCTTGATTCCTCCCCTAACCCAAAGAATGTATGCCATTCATTTGACATTTATATGCTGCTTTGCATTATAAGTTAAACTTCCATGTCTATGGATCTTACCCCCAATTAGACTGTAAGGCAGTGATCATGTTTATATTTACAATAAAATTCCCATGATACCTTGAACAACATTTACAATCAATATTCGCTGATTGATTAATTGATCAACAGATGGAAATTTAGCTATGGATGCAAATAAACCATCTCCAGTGAGTTTGCTGTCCTTGATGCAAAACAAAACAAAACAAAACAAAACAAAAAACAACCAAACACACTTCTTTTTGATAGTATAGAATAGTGGTTCTCTTGAGTATGTCCCCATCAGCTGAGTTGCTGGCCACAAAATTTGTTATCAATAGAATACATAAATCTCAAATTATTTGCTTAAATAAGTTAGAATGCCTTCAAGGTTATCCCTGTTATAATATGGTCCACACTCATTTGCATTCTGATGTGCCTTCTTGAATAGAAAAGGAAGTTCTGGCATTACAGTCGTGAAGCCGGAAGTTGGGCATAGTCCTGGGCTCACTTTCTGGAGGGGATTGTGCGTGTCAACATCGTCTGTCTGTATCTTTCACTAGAAACAAAGACAATAGTCTCTGAATCATGGGTAGAATGAATGATACACACACACACCACAGATTTCCGGATGTCCCGAGCATCCCTTCCCACCCACTGCCACTGCCTTCTTCCTAGTTATGGTCACTGAGTCTCTTTTGGCTGTTAGGGCAAAGGGATCTTCCCCTTCAAGTGGAGGAGAAAAAGAAACTGAGAAGGAAAATAAATCCATAAATAACTTCCCTAGGGGAACACTATTTCAACTAGAAAATTGCTTAAGAAGAAGCTGAGCTGTCAGTGAAGGCAGATGTACATCACAATTGGTTGGGGACAGGGGTGCTAGGGAGCGTCCCCGTGGTGGTATGGCAGAAGCTTGCTGTAGAAACACTGCCCCCATTCCCTCTAGATCCCTGGGGGCCTTCCAGAGTAGTGCACACCAGACAAACCTACAAATGCCAGCCTCTTCATCTTTTTGCCTAAGGATTTTCTCTTGGGACTGGAGCCTGCTCTGCCCTATGGGGTAGGCTGAGAGTAACAGTGATAGAGAATTAACAGCCCCACCTCCTGGAGCATAAATCCCAAAGCTCCCTCACCCCACAGGTGAGATAACCATGAGGGGCTCCCAGAGCTCCAAGGGGATTAAGCTTCAGTTGCCCAGAGGTCACCTGCTTGATAGCATACCCTTTATTTCCTGCCTTTCCTTCTCTGTCGCATTTTCCCCCAACCCTTCCAGCATTTCCTTTACCTTCCAAATAAACCATTTTGCACTCAAATCCTTGGCTCAGGATCTGCTTCTAGAGAAGGAATCCAAACCAAGATATCTGCCATGAGGCCTAGGAACCAGCTTTTTAAAAGAATACATTCTTCCAGACTATTAAATATTCATTCTAGAATACAAGTAGAATGGCAATATTGATGGAACCAAGAGAAAAGCCCATGTTTTGCTGTCCCTAAGGAAGGGAGAGCCTGGCATTTGGAATGGAAAGAGGTGAGTTTGGGTGTCAGCTCCACTAGTGGCCAGCTGCTGAGTCATCTCAGGCAAATCATTCCATGGAGCCTCTTTTTCTTTACCTGATAACTGTGGGCCCAAATCATGCCAATCTCCAAGGTCGTCTGGAAGTAAATGGAACAATGTGGGTGGAAGTGCTTTGTGAACTGAAAAGGGCTGTCGAGGGACTGGTTCTCTTCCCAGGGAGCTGAGAGCAATATTATTCCCGGTTAAAACCAATAATTGTGAAATGCTGGTGTGGAAAAGCCTTCTTTCCGAGTCAGAAAGGAGACAAGCGTCATCCCCCCATTTTCCTCTTGTGCGATGCAGTTTGGCTTTGAGTCACCTCATTTCACCCCATCACCCCCCATTACCCTACGTCACCCCTGGTCTTTTAATTACTAAGCACGTTGCAAATGATCAGCACTCTGGGCCTGTTAGCATGATGAATGAGCAATTAAAACTACATAAGCAATTACACCAGCTCCAAATTTTCCACGTTCAGCCAGCGTGTTCTCTGGTGGATCGGTCAGCTCATCAGCCAAAGGGATGGGGCCCTTCTGCTGGAGAAAGACACTCACTCTTGACCTCCACCCCCAGGTAATTACTGGACCCCCCAGAACCACAACTGCACACGCTCTGGGTGAAGCAGCAGAGAAAACGTCTCCAAGGTCACTTGATCTTGTCAAACAGACTGCCCTGATCCTTTAAGAAAAACACCATTTTTATTAATTCCAGTCCATTGGCTGAACTGTCTAGCAGAAATAAACTGCAAGAAAGCAAGGGGTAATAGTCTGTCACAACAACGTTTTATGAAAAAGTCTTTTCACTAGCGGTACAATAAAGTACAATAACCATTTAAGTCCAAGGCATTCTTTCATTCAAGACGCATATCTGTATATAATATAGGGAAGGGACGAGCCCTATCTTAGGATCCCTACCTCAAGTTTCCTGGGACAGGTGGGAATAGGCACGGCCATGTGTCAGAGGGCTATAGGGACTCCACTGCCCATTGTTGCCCTGTAAATATAGGAAGTCAGTAAGGGGAAGCGATGGGGTCAGGCAGGGGATGGAAGGAGATGCTGGGACAGAAAAAACCTTTTTGATTCGGAAGTTTTCAAACATGTTCACCTCATAGCCCTCGATATGGGTCACATTGAGGGAAAAGGTTTAAAAATAAAATGCAAACCCAGTCCAACCACCCTTCACCACAGACTGACTCCACACAGGCAGCTTTATTCTTACCCTCTGCAGAGATCTTGCCGCTTCACTAAGCTTGACTTTGACCTTGAAGATAAATACCCAACCAGGAAACTGAGGCCCCACCCACACTTGCAGAATTGAGCCTTCCTGACAGAGATAGGCAGAGAGACTCTGCTGGGTCCAGGCAAATCCTGGTTTTCTTTCCAGCCTGGGATCCTCAGGGCAAATGGAGTTGTACCCAGTAGTTGTCACCATCAAGGCAGAATTGCATATTAATTCTATTCAGAGGAGAATATAAACAAAGCAAGGACAGAGCAGATCATTTTCCCCTCTGTATGGAAGCAGAAATACAAACGCCTTGGATGTTTGTTTCTTTGATTTGAGCTTAGCTAAGGATAGTCATATCTTAGTTTGGGTTCTCTAGAAGCAGACCCTGGGAGAGATTCAAGAGCAAGTAGTTTATTTGGGAGGGAAGAGAAAGAGAAAAGGGACTGACACAAATACAAAGTCATTATTATCAAGTCATTTACCACTTGGGCGACTGGGGCTGTTCCCATTGAAGGAATTCCAAGACTGCCTCAGAGTTATCTCAACTGTTAGTGAACAGCCTAATTTTGTTTTGAAAGTTGCACAAGTCTGGGGGCACGGGGTCCCGGGGCCAGAAAAAAAAGCCCTCAGGCAAAGAGTGGCAAGTGTCCACAATAAACAACCTTCAAAAGTTCTGTGTTGTCCAATAGGTAGCCCTTAGCACAACTGGTTATTTAAATTTAAATTAATTAAAATTAAATACATTTAAAATTCAGCTCCTCAGCTGCACTGGGCACATCTCAAGCGCTTGATACCCACATGTGGATAGCGGCTACCATACTGTACAGCACAGGTACAGAACAGCCCTTTCACGGCAGAAAGTTCAGCACAGCTTTTGGCATATAGAGATGAGTGCTGAAGGTCATATGAGGGAGTGGGGTACCAACAGTGCTGGCTAGAGGATAGAGGAACAAGAAATCACAAGTGGGCACAAAAGCTTAGCGATCCTGGGGTTCAACAGAACCTTAAGAAGTCACAGAGCTCAGCCTTCTGCTACCCAGACAGCCTTCCTGCCCCAGAGCCATCTGGTTTTTGCTCCTCATCGTGAACAGACTCTGTAGCTGAGGCTGAGCAGCGTTTCCTCTGACAGATCTGCGTCCCTTACCAAGATGAGGAGAAACGAGTCAACATTCCCTGTTTTATATACACGTTGAAATGGTTAACTACCCTCCCTGCCCCCTCCACCCATTTTCCTCCATGTTGTAATGTTGAATTTCTTTTAGTGGTTCTCACGGGCTTTGTGGTTTTAAATCCCGTTTCAATCTCATCTTTGAACTTTTCTAGATTACTTTCAAAAAGCTGCAGCAATGGTTTCTGTACTTTGGATAGAATGGTGTAGTGGTTAAAAGCACAGACTCTGGAATCAGATAGCTGGGGTTCAAATCCCAGCTCTACCACTTAGCATTGTACGACCTGGGCTGAGTTATTTAATCCCACAGTACATGGGGTACCTCACTGTAAATGGGGAAGATGCTGGTAGCACTCACTGTATGTGGTAAACACCTGATAAACATTCCCCATCCTTTCAACCTTATGTCCTACCATTCTTTGGGACAAATCACCCACCAAAGTCTCATCTTCTTGTTCCCAACACCTGTGGGCCAGTCCTACTCTTGCTTCACTCATACAAGTACTCCCTACTCAGACACTAAGACTGTAGAGACCCATTGACCAAGTGCAGTATGTGAACCTTGATTCTCACATGCCCACAAAAATAAACCAACCAACCAACCTGGAACCTCCAAGATACTTGGGGAAATTTGAACGTTGGTTAGATATGAGATGATGTATCAGCTATTTAATTGCTATCTATTGCTGAGTAATAAGTTACCCCAATACTTAATGGCACAAATATTTATTATATCACCCAGTCTCTGTGGGTCAGGAACCCAGAGCAGCTTGATTGGGTGGTTCTGGCTCAGGGTCTCTCATAGATTGCAGTTAAGATGCTGGCTGGGTCTGTGGCCATCCGAAAGCTTGACTGGGGCTAGAGGATTGGATTCCAGATGGCTCACTCACACGGCTGGCAAGTTGGTCTGACTGTTGGCAGAAGGCCTCGATTCCTTGCCATGCGGACCTCTCTGTAGGCTACCCAAGTGCTCCCTCCAATATGACAGCTGGATTCTCCCAGAATGAGAGATCCCAGGGAGCAAGGAAGAAGCCACAATGTCTTTTATATCCTAGCCTCAGAATTCAACATTCCATTACTTCCTCAATATCCTATTGGTTATTCAGCCCTATTCGCTGAGGGAGAGGAATCCACAAGTGTGTAAATACCAAGACTGAGGCTATCACATACTGTATATGAAATAATGTTAATTTTCTTAATGTGATAATGGTATTGTGGTTTTGTAAGAAAATGTTCCTGTTCTTAGCAGATGCATGAGGAAGTATTTAGGGGTAAAATGTAGCAACAGATCCACCTTTCAAGTGATTTGGCAAGAACACGAGGCATTTATATATTAGGTTAACCCACATATGATTTCTAATATTCAACTACTTTTGACAAACAAAAAAAGGCAAATTCATCTGATTCAACCTAATATAGAGTAAATGTGGCAAAATGTTGGCAGTTGTTGAATATAGAATGGTGTATTTGTTCACTTTGTGCTGCTATAACAGAATACCACAGACTAAGTAATTTATAAACAATAGAAATTTATTTCCCATGATTGTGGAGACTGGGAAGTCCAAAATCACGGCACCGGCAGATTTGGTGTCTTGTGAGGGCCCAGTCTCTGCTTCTAAAATGGCATCTTCAATGTTGCATCTTCCAGAGACCAAGAATGTTGTTCCTCACATGGCAGAAGAATGGAAGAACAAAAAGAAAGCCAAAGTGGGTCCAAACTTGCCCTTTTATAATGGCATCAATCCCAACCATGAGGGTGAGCCCTTATGGCCTAATTACTTCTTAAAGTCCCACCTCTTAGTACTGTCACAATGGCACTTACATTTTAACATGAGTTTGGGAGGGGACAAACACTCAAATCATAGCAGGTGGGAAGGGTGATCAGATGTTTTCTTGTACTATTCTTTCAACTTTCCTCAACTTCACGTTTTAAAATGTAATTATTTAAAAAAAACTTTTGTCATACGCCAAAGAAGAATGATCTACTACTCCCTCTCTCCAGTTAAATTCTAAGAGTAGTTGTATTTCCTTTTTAAACCAGTGATCAGGGCAAGCCGCCATTGGTCTTCTTACTGGAAGAAGCGCATCCATTTCCCACCCCCAATTATTTCTACATTTTCACACAGGGCTGCCTCTCTGGTGCCCTGGAACCAGTCCCTGTGGTGTCTTTACTATCCCCTTTCTGTCTAGTCATCATGCAGCTCTCTCTGTTTGCTGTTAATGCTGGGAGGTCTCCACTCAGCCGGACATGAGGCCATAATCTGTTGATGACTACTGCTGTCTCCTCAACCTCCCAAATGAGAACACTCACCCACATCAATAATCATCCATGAACGAATAAAAGTTACCACCTTTCTTAATTCCCCATGGCACAACTGAGAATAAGCTGCAAATTTTAAGAATACTTGAGTAGCTCAGGATAGAGCCTACCAGCAAACTAGAAATAGAAGGCAACTTTCTTAATTTGATAAAGGGCATCTACAAAAACCTAAGGTTAATATTACACTTAATCATAAAGGACTGATTGCTTTCCCTATAAGATTGGGAATAAGTCAAAGATGTCCATTCTTATCATTTCTCTTCAGCAATGTATTGGAGTTCCTAGCCAGTGTAATAAAGAAAAAGAAACAAAAGGTATAAAAATTGGAAAGGAAGAAGTAAAACTGTCTTTGTGCTTTGCTGATGTAATTGAATCTATAGAAAATTCAAGGAAATCTATTAACTACCAAAACTGATAAATGAATTTAGGAAGGTCATGGGATACATGGTATATATACAAAAACCATTGCATTTCTATATGTCAGCAACAACAAAAAAAAGAAAAAGAAAAAAATTTATCTGTTGACAATAGCATTTAAAAAGTCATCAAAAGACGGCACCTGTGGCTCAAAGGAGTAGGGCGCTGGCCCCATATGCCAGAGGTGGCGGGTTCAAACCCAGCCCCAGCCAAAACCTGCAAAAAAAAAAAAGGAAGAAAGAAAGAAAGTCATCAAATGCACAGGAATAAATGATCTCCCTTGGTCACAACACATCCTCTGTTCAAGACCCCTCCAATGTACTACCCCAATGTCCTGTCCATCTCTGCTTTTGTTCATGCTACCCCCTCCCTGAAATGTCCTTCCTGCAACTCTCTGCCAGGATAAATCAGCCCCACCTTCTATGTTTGAGGTTCTACCTTCTCTGTGGAACTGACTCTGACCTTTAACACTTTCCTGCCCTTTCCACTCTGGCTTCCCAGGACACCTCTTTGAACCCTTTCTTTCTTCTTCTTCTTCTTTTTTTTTTTTTAATACAAAAAGACATTTTATTATTACTCTTTTACTATGTAATATGTTAACAAATATATCAAATTGCATTTTCTCAAATGGCACGTTTCTCTCTAATTCCCTGGATAACCTCAGTATCATCTGTCTTTTGCAGGATTCATTTTCTTACAATGAGTGTGATACTGTCCATGAAGATACCAACGATGCTTAGTAGTAAAGAACACTTTGCTAAGTTGCTCTATCATGGGATCTGGCTCAAGGTTTTCACTTTTTTTCGGCTAATCTGGTTTTCAGCACTTGATCATGTGTTTCTTCATTATTTTGCACAGGGATAGGTTTTGTGCGTTTATATGGAATGTCCACAGAATGGTGGTAGCATTCAATCGTCCTGCCATCAGATGTCAAAGCAAGCTGTACTTTGCAATTATAGTCATTTGGTAAAGAAGAATATGTAGATTGATGACGCACACAATATAAAGCTCCGTTTTGGATTGGAAATAAATGTTTCAAGATAGTTCTCTTGGATATCACCCATTTAATTACAGCTACGGCCACAGTATATCAAGATACTTATCAGGCAGTATGAAAAAAGGTGTTTTGAAGAAAAATTTCTTTTAAAACCTGTTTCTAGGCCAGGTACAGTGGCTCATGCCTGTAATCCTAGCACTGTGGGAGGCCAAGGCCAGTGGATTGCCTGAGCTCAGGAGTTCGAGACCAGCCTGAGCAAGAGTGAGACTCCATCTCTATGAAAAATAGAAAAAACTAGCTGGGTACCGTGGCTGGCACCTGTAGTCCCAGCTACTTAGGTGGCTGAGGCAAGAGGATTGCTTGAACCCAGGAATTTGAGGTTGCAGTGAGTTACAAAGCCATGGCACTCTACCCAGGATGACAGAATGAGACTCTGTCTCTAAATAAAATTAATTAATTAATTAATTAATTAAATCTGCTTCTAGACAGATCAGTTTTCGTCCCTTGGCAGCTCCTCACTGTGAGCCCATCATCTTCTTTCCTGGACCCTTTCTAGATTTAGACTCTATAGTGTGAATCAGCGTGGAAAGTATGAGGGCAAAGACATAGCAAGTCTTTGCTTCAAATTCCACCCTGCTACCTAATACCTGTGGATATGGGCAAGTCAGCCACTTAGTTCTCTCTGTTGTTAAAAAAGGGAATAATAATTCTCATCTCCCCAAGATTGCTTTGAGGATTGAATAGTATAATGTGTGGGGTGGGAAGTGCCTAGCCGGGTGACTGATTCTGAAAGAATTGGAGTAGTTGGTAACATTGTTGCTGCTTGTCTTGTTTCCTTGGCAAGACCTGAAGCTCTTTGAGGGCAAGACTAGAATCTAGCTCAGAGTCTTATATAGACAGTCCCTGAGTTACAAACATCTGACTTACTACCACTCACACTTACAAACAGAGGCTATTACAAGTAACAGGTAAATGTACTTGTTCCAACTTACATACACATTCAACTTAAGAATAAACCCACAGAACCTATCTTGTTCATAACCTGGGGATTGCCTGTACCCAAAACCTTTGGTAAACATTTGTTAATGATTCATGACTTCGCCCAAAGAGGCCACATTAGTCCACCAGAAGAGGAAATACATCCTTAGTAGATGAAGCGTTAGGGTGGAATGCAAATTTCAAACAACTGAGAGACCATGTCCAGGCATCCTCAAACTGTGGCCCCCCGGGCCACATGTAGCCCGCCCAGGACATTTTTCCAGCCCCTTCAAAATAAGGTATGTGCAGTGTGCATAGGAATTTGTTCATAGTTTTTTTTTTTTAACTATAGTCTGGCCCTCCAACAGTCTAAGGGACAGTGAACTGGTCCCCTGTTTAAAAAGTTTGAGGACCCCTGTTAGACTCTACCTCAGGCCTGTTTGCCCATTACCCACAGTGCTCCAAGCCTCCTCCCTCGTGTGACACTAACATCCCTTGTATCTTTGGTCACTTTCTCCATCTTAAAAGCAATTCTTAGCCCTTTTGAGGAACCCAGTCTCCCAAGGGTGAGGAATGAATCTCCTATTTCTTGGTATTCACCTCAGCCTCAGCTAAATGCCTTGCCTCAGTTTACAGCTCTATAAAATGGACATAAGAATTGTGCCTGGAGGGTTTTTATAACACCCATAATGGACATGTTGGGAGACACAGTGGACATAATTAGGATAATACACAAACAGTTATGAGTGTTAAAATCAAGTGCTCATCAACGTACACAGTTATGATTTAATAAAAAAAAAGTAAAAATGAAAAATAAAATCAAGTACTCAGTAAGTACATGCCGAACATATTTGAATTATATTGGGGTTGTGTTTTCTCATCTGTAAAATAGAGATAAGAATAGTATCCACCTAGAGGGTCATAAATTAAGCTCAAATATGACCATTCATGTAAAGAACTTAGCTGGAACCTAGCACTTATATGCTATTCAGCAAATATTGGCTACAAAAGTGGATTTACTGTGAACTTAGTAAAGCTTCAGCTTCAGGCCCCTCACTTACCATGGTCCCTTCCAAGCTTGGCTGAAGGGTAGTAAGGCACTTAGATGTTTTCTATAGACACCATCTGTTCTAGTTTGACTCCCCCATCATACCTCCCATGGGGTCAGATGGCATAAAAGCAGCTGCAGACATATTTCCGATTTGGCTAAGGGGGAGACTGAAGTGAGAATACAATTAGTTTTTGTCTAGGAGTTTGCAGCCACATGTCATGGTCAGAAACGGTCTTCAGGAGTCCTCCTACTGCCCTCTGGGCTGACTTGCTGAGTATTGCGACTCGAAGGTCCATGCCCGAGGTTGATTCACAATTCAAAAGTGTCTGTCCTACGTATCTGTCGTGACATAGCAAGTTATTCTAGAACTCAGTGGCTTAAACAGTAACAATCATTTGTTCTGCTCACAAATCTGCAGGGAGCAGGGCTTGGCAGACACAGCTGGTCACGGCTTCACATGACATCAGCTGGGGTGGTTTGAAGGCTGGAGGCTGGAATTCTCGGGAGGCTCCACACTTGTGTATCTAGTGGTTGACGCCGGCTGTGGCCTCTCCGTGTGATCTGGCCATGGTGGCAATGTTCCAAGGGTGAGTGTCCTGAGAGGGCAGGACAGAAGCTATACCACCTTTTATGACCTACCTTGGCAGTCATGTAGTGTCACTTCTGCTACAGTTACAGACCTACTCAGATAAGAGGAAGAAAGACAGGCCTTACCTGTCAATGAGAGGAATGTCAATAACCCATCGTAAGAGCACATGGGGTGAAGACCTGATTGGGACCACTTTGGAAAATACAATCTGCCACAGTGTCCTATGGCTCCCAGCCTCTGAAAGTATGTAGGTAACGGGAGAAACAAAGCTTGAAATGTATGGAGCCAGGAGCTAGTCTGTGGAAAATCTTTGCAGTCAAAATGGAAATTTTGACTTCTGTCAGGAATATACTCAATAATGCAGTGTATGCAATTAATAATGCACCATGGAGTTTTATTTCTTTTCTGACGGGAATTGCACTAAATAGGATTTATCGGAATTTGTGTGTTTGTAGGGCACAAAATTGTAACAGTCCTACAAACACAAGTAGCATCTGTTTGAAAAGTGGTAAGTTTTATGCATCCCAGTGTTTCAGACTGAATCTTAGCATAGCTGATACATCTTGTCCTGATGGAGTCTGATGGATCCAGAAACAAAAGTGCACGAAAAATTTCTACTGATGCACCCTGAAAAACAAGTGCTCTAGTGACAAAACTACACAGGTTCATCCCCATATCACCGTGTGTAGCTTAAGAGTAATTCTATTTCATTATTTGAATATGCACACATTATATGCACCTTAATTTCATGTGATTTATACACACACACACACACACGATGCCAAAAAAATGTATACACATCTTAACAAAGGATAAAAAACTGTATTAAAATTGTAATACTCAAGTCACATTTGACTTTTGCAATTACAAGAGGTACAAGATACAATATACAAGATTATAAACAGTATCAGCATATACTGAGCATTTACAATTTTAATATAGCTTTTTTTTCCTTCCTTAAAATGTACATACATTTTTGGGGCACCCTCTGTATTTAGAATTACTGATTATATCAAAATTCAAATAGGATAGGAAGGTAGATGGATCTTGCTAGTAGCCAAAAACAAACTTGAAGATCTATAGACAACTCAAAATGTCACTCTTGTAATACATCACAATGGAAACTAATTACCAATGACAGCTAGTGAATCAGAACGAAACTTTACAACACTATCAATAATTTTATAAAAGGGGAAGGAGGAAGGACTGAATGATCTTTCTTTTTTCTTTTTTTTTTTTGTTTTGCAGTTTTTGGCAGGGGCTGGGTTTGAACTTGCCACCTCCAGTATAGGGCCGGTGCCCTACTCCTTTGAGCCACAGGCGCTGCCCTGAATGATCTTTCTATTGTCTCTTAGAAAACAATGTTACAGGCTCGGCGCCTATGGCTCAATGGGCTAAGGCGCCAGCCACGTACACCTGAGCTGGCAGGTTCAAATCCAGCCGGGTCAGCCAAACAATAAAAGATGGCTGCAACCAAAAAATGGCTGGGCATTGTGGCGGGGCGCCTGTAGTCCCAGCTACTTGGGAGGCAGAGGCAAGAGACTCGCTTGAGCCCAGGAATTGGAGGTTGCTGTGAGCTGTGATGCCATGGCACTCTACCCAGGGCGACAGCTTGAGGCTCTGTCTCAAAA
>CAUYON010019077.1:0-37928 GCA_963573935.1 Arctocebus calabarensis | reverse complement strand
TTTTGAGACAGAGCCTCAAGCTGTCACCCTGGATAGAGTGCTATGACATCACAGCTCACAGCAACCTCCAATTCCTGGGCTCAAGCGAGTCTCCTGCCTCTGCCTCCCAAGTAGCTGGGACTACAGGCGCCCGCCACAACGCCCGGCCATTTTTGGTTGCAGCCGTCATTGTTGTTTGGGGGGCCCGGGCTGGATTCTAACCCGCCAGCTCAGGTGTACGTGGCTGGTGCCTTAGCCCATTGAGCCACAGGCGCTGAGCCACCTGTCCTGTTTAAAACCTCTATTCTCCTATCACCCAATGAACAAAATTCCTGCATTAAATTCCTCCATTCAAAGGCCAACTTATACTGAGTGCTTTCAGAACCACTGAAGGAAGAAGCTCTTATTCATCTGCTCCTTCCTGCCCGTTTTGGAAGTGAAGAGGCCAAAGCTCATTTCCTTCTTTTTCTAAATCTCTATTTGTTATGATTATAGTAGTTGCCTGTCAGTCAGGAAACCCCTGAGCAGCAGTAATGAGACCCTCCAGTTAGATTAAATGGACTGTGCCCCTCCTTCCCACAGATTGTTCCCCCAGTGCAAGGGGGTCAGATAACCAGCAGCAGGCAGTGCCTCCCTCAGTCCCCCATCATGGCCACCACCCTCCGGGAGCCAGGCTGCAAGTCCTGCCTGGTGAGGCTCACAGCTCAGCAAGCTTCAATTCAGCAGCCTGAACCTTGCCCTGGAATCACACAGATTCACAGACCCAGGCCTGGTAGGAAGGGGCTGTGAGCTTGCAGGGAACCCTGCATGGGAACTTGCAAATGCCATTTGCTATGCTGGGGTCTCCAGGGAGCATGGGAGGGGGAGGGGTGTTGGGGAAAAGAGCAGCTGATGATGATGTAAATCAACCCTGTCACCCTGGAAACCCAGGTGTTTGGTACATTCAGCAAACACTGAGCTTCCATTCATCTGTGTTATGTTTATTTCTTCTAACTTGTTACTATTTGACACTATAGTTATTATACTTTGTCAAAAAAAAAGTACTTTATGACATTTGAAGAAGAAAATCCAGCCAGTTCCCTAGTGATAGGGGAATGGAGAATAATGTTGGCAAGAGAAAATCTCTGCTTAAAATTTGGCAGGTGCAGCTGGGGTGGCTGCCCTGATATTACTGCAATGCTTCTTTCCTGATGCTCTGCTGGAGAGAATTGAGATATTCCAATTGTTTTACTCGTTGTGTCAGAGGAGCGGGAGCTAATTATAAAATATCATTCAATATACTCTCTGTTGAAGGATGACAGCCTCTGTGTTTTTCTCTTCTCCAAGCAATGGATACATTTCATTGCCAGCCCCTGGCTGTGTCAGTCTTTCTTATGGTGCTCATTCTGGATGCTATTGCATTTCTTATGCAACTTCCCTTTGAAACTTATCCAAATAGATGTTGTATCCCTTATTCCTAAAAACAGTGACATGCCACAGAAAGAGATATAACTGGGAGTGGAAGAGTCTCCTTCCAGCCCTCCAACCTGGAGAATAAATCTCCAGAGAGATTTCTGTTTATGAGTCCTGGAGGAGTGCAGGGGTGGGAGGGGTTTCCTTCCCAAGAGCTCCGGTCTTGCCCAGGGACAAGAACTTACATTTCCAGACCCTGCCCCAGCCAGATCTTGTTAAGTGAAGCTCTTAGCTATTTGATGAGGGGGGAGAAAGAGCTCTTTTCTTTGCACCCTGGACACAGATTGGGAAGAGGAGGATGGACAAAGGGCTCAGCTAGCACCCAATATGTTTTACTTCTGAAAACTATAATTTATCAGTGGGAGTTGTGTGTGTTAAGAGAAGGACATTGTTGCCCGAGGTTGTTGCGGGGAGCTGTGGACATGTGGAACAGGGATCTCCACTTCTTCCAGAGTCATGCAGTGGTGGTACTAGTGTGGGTGGTGGTCAGCAGAGGAGGAGCCTCAGGCCATGTGTTGTTGAGAGCCACCAGGAATGTGGCTGGAGCAGACCAGTGCGGTCGGCAGGTGCTACTAGAGGCAACTGCCCTGGTATTACTGTAGTGCTTCTTTGCCTTCTTGGCAAAACCAATACCTCTTCTCCCTACACTTGACAGAAAATGAACTTACACCTAAAAGTCACAGGTTCTTCCAGGTTCAATGAGGAACAGTTCTAGTGTACTCACTGGTCATGATATGCAGAGCAGGCCTTTTCCCCCACAGAAATTTCCAAAACCTATACTACTTTGAAAGTGAGTGAATATAATAAGTAATTACTTAAGAAAAATGTCCCGCTTCACATATAGCAATCATTATTTGGAAAATTTGAAGTGGAAAGAAGAAAAGAAACTGAACAATAAAAATTAAAGGCTTAAAGGACCTAAGGTTACAGCTTAATATCTTAAAGGAGTTCAACTATGAGATAGGAAATACAACAAATTTAAATCTCATGGGATTTACTAAGAAAACTATCCTAGGGCCAATAGCCTAAAACTAGCCAAGTAGTGAAATGGTCACCCACCCAAGCAAAAGGGATATTCAAATTATTTCACAGTTGGATGGTGCATGGGCCCCAGCCACTTAGATTGACTGCTAATACAGAATGCCAGCCAGTAACTCTATTGCCACCTGTGGAAGACACTGCTGGATTTGTGAGACAATGAAGATACAGGGCAGCTAGGATAACAGGGGGGCACTTGAAGCACTCAGGGAAAGGAATTTTTACCAACTGAAGAGGATGTATTTTCACAGTCCAAATGCCCATACTGATGCTTGCCATCTTGGATGGTATGTATCGACATGTCCACCCAACTACCTATCCACCCACCCTTCCATCCATTCATCAACCCACCTATCCATCCATCCATCCATTCACCCACCAACCCATCCATCCATCCATCCATCCATCCATCCATCCATCCACCCACCCATCCATCCATCCATCCACCCATCCATCCATCCACCTACCCATACAGTCATCCATCCATCCATCCATCCATCCATCCATCCATCCATCCATCCACCCACCCATCCATCCATCCATCCACCTACCCATACAGTCATCCATCCATCCATCCATCCATCCACCCACTTACCTAAGCATGCATCCATCCATCCATTCACCCATCCAATCAGTATTCTATATTCTATCTTTTCTACAAGCATATCTTGAAGACCTTCCTTTAGGGGGCATGCAGTGCATATATAGTGGGCTGTTATCCTGAAGGCGCTCACCAGTTATCCTTGTTACTTTTGGGAAGGATGTGTTTTAAGTTGCTGCCATGTATCCTACTGTGATAGAACAATGGTACAATTTCATGAAATGACAAATAAATGTAAACAGTCTCACAGAGAATATGCTCATTATTTTATATTTTTCAAAGTAATTTTGCATTCCCTCCTTTGTTCCTCATAGCAGTCGTGTGACATGTATGGGAACATGTTTTATAAACAAGGAAAGTGACTGAAGGACGAAACTCTCATCCTTCAGCCTGAAGGAAATAGAGCCAGGAATCTGGCCAGTGAACTTTTTAAAACTCAAAGGTGGAAACACTATACTGAGTGATTGTGTCTTCAAAGTGTGGATTTCATTTCTATTTCAATATTGCCATTGTCTGACAAACGCATGGTCAGGAGTGGAAGATCCAGTTTATTGTTAATGAGTTGTCGCGTCCAGCTCTGCATTTAGCCAGTGCTTGGATATTTACTGCTGTGATAACAGCAAGAAGGAAGAAGGGGCCCACTGGAACCCCGACGTCCCCTGTGATTAATAATAATAATTCCTCATATAAAAATGTAAGTCAGCACCTTCAAAGAAAGTGAATGCTACTTCTTTTCTTTCAAAAAATTGTTGAACAAAGACAAATATCCCAGTGCTCCCACAGGGATTTACTTTTTTCATCTTGGTGAAACTAGGATGACTGGCTGCTTTTCAGCCATCTGTATCTTTCTGTACCTGACTTTGACATATTCTGATAAAGTGGCTGCCTTTGGCTTTGAGAATGAATGGAAAAACACATTCTTGAGTGAAAGAATACCTCCGAGAAGTTGGTTAAGTTTGAGTCCATTTTTAAACTGTCAGTAGGAAATAGCCTGCAGAGTATTTATAAGAGGAAAATAAGATTTACTGCTCTTTTTTCTTCCTTGAAATTTGCTAAAGGTTTTGGCTAAAGAAGTAACTGCAAGAAGCATGACCTGTCCTCAGGAGATTTATGACCAGGACCTGGCCTATGGTGATTTAAACCAAGGGCACCTGGTCAAAAAGCAGAAGTGTCCACTCTTAGGTTATTGGGCATTCAAAGGATGAAACAATAACAGAATTATTACTCCTCTGTGATGCCTTTTTGAAATAAGTCAGCCCCTTCTATACCCAGAGCAATGCCAGGTAAATCCTTGTACCAAAACCAAATAGCCTTCACTATGGTTTATGATGGCTCTGTGGAATAGACTGTTTGTACACAGATGATCATACTTTCCTTGTCTGTCAGAGATGTTAACCAAGAAGTGGCCCCAGAGGTCCCACCCTTGGTCTGCTGCCTCTCAAGCCTTGAGTGGGCTCTGGATGGGAATAGTTGGGAGGGAAGACGGAGCATCGTGGTCAGGTCCTAGGAAGCGGCATCTGGAAGAGGCAGAGCCAGACTCAAAGAGGAGGTGGTCAAACAGGTCCTGTCTGTGCTGGGTGTGTGGCCATCTCAGACCTGTCCCTTGTCCTAAGGGTGACTCTCCATGTTCTGCACACCTTTTCTACTCAGAATCAATTGAGCCCGTGCTTTCTGCATGGTTAGCCCCTGAAGGAATTAGAAACTTTTCATAACATTTAGGAATTTCCAAGTGCTTGTATCAGTTATCTTTTGCTGAATTTATTTATTTATTCATTCATTCATTCATTCATTTATCTGTATCCTGGGTAGAGGGCCGTGGCATCACAGCTCATAGCAACCTCAAACTCTTAGGCTGAAGAGATCCTCTTGCCTCAGCCTCCCAAGTAGCTGGGACTATAGGTGCCCAACATGATGCCTGGCTAGTTTTTCTGTTTTTAGGAGAGAGGGGGTGTCATTTTTGCTCAGGCTGGTCTTGAAATCCTGAGCTCGGGAATCCACTTGCTGTGGTCTCCTCGAGTGCTAGGATTAGAGGAGTGAGCCACCATGCCCAACCCCTTTTGCTGAATTTAAAACCACGCCAAAAGTTAGTGGCTTAAGACAACCATTTTATTTATTTATGATTCTGCTTCAGAAAGTAAAAGTTGTTTCCAGAAGCCAGCAGCCAGAAGCTGTAATGTTTCTGAATGTACATAAATAATTTGCACAGCATATAAACAATACTCAGATGAGACTATTTTTTGACTACTGAGGAATCAGACAGATTATTTTGTGATTATACCTGAAAGTATACACAGACAAGGACATTGTGCAACTCAAAAATAACTTCCTCCCACCTTCTTCCCCACCTTCCAGCTAATGTGAATTACCACTGACAACTCTAGTCCCACTTGAATCCTCCTGCCTTGTATATAAAAATTACCGAGAAATCCAATCACCAAGGTGCCCTCACTTCCTGACAGTACTCAATTGAAAATTAGCCCCTTCTACCTTATATTGTTTATAGAATTACCCACTCCATCCTATAATAAGTCCCTGCAACTGCACCTTCCTACTTCCTCTGCCTTGCTGCAGCAAGTTAAATAAAGCTATTTTTGTTTGACTGAGTGTGTTCCTACTGGTCTTTAACATATGGGTCAACCATTTTGGCTGGGTTGAGCTGAATGAGTCTTCTGCACTTGGAGTCAATTATATGGCTGCAGTTATCTGGCAGCTCCACTGAGATGAGGTGGTCTAATGATGGCCTCACTCACATGGCTGGTAGTTGGGCTGGCTGACAGCTGAGTCACATATTTCCAGCAGGCTAGCCCAGGCATCTTTACATGGTAGACTTTAGTGGTATGAGGCAATCCCCAATGCACTGTATGTTTTAAGTTTCTGCTTACATTTTGTTTGCTAAATGCCTCATTGGTCAAAGCAAGTCACACAGCAATTCCAGACTAATGTGGGAGAGGACTACCAAGAATGACATACAGGAAAAAATATTTGGTACCCCTATATGAAACAAACTATTATAGCACTGAAACACAAAATTTCATTCAGTCCTCACAGGTGAAGTCTTTGTTATCCAGATTTAACTGATGAGAAAATTAAGGTTCAGAGAAATCTGAGTCTTTTTTTTTTTTTTTATTGAAACAGAGTCTCACTCTGTAATATAGGCTAGAGTGCTGTGTGTCACCCTAGCTCACAGTAACCTCAAACTCGTGGGCTCAAGTGATCCCCTTGCCTCAGACACCTGAGCAGCTGGGACTACAGGCGCCAGCAACAATTCCCAGCTATTTTTAGAGATGGGATCTCGCTCTTGCTCAGGCTGGTCTTGAACTCCTGAGCTAAGGCAATGTACTTGCCTTGGCCTCCCAGAGTGTAAGGATTACAGGTGTGAGTCACCATGCAGGGCCATGTTACTCTTAATTTAATGTCATCTAGTGAAGGGCCCCTAAGTCAAGAGGTCTCCGAAAAGATACATGGACAGCACGATTTCTCTTGGCTGGCTGGCTGGCACCCTCTTCTCTTCCTCTGTTGCTGCCCTGAATCATAACCTGATGGCTTCTTCACATGTCTCCACTACCAGACTGTGGGTTCCTGAAGCCATGAACTTGGTATATATTGGTTCCCCATTACTGCCAGTCCAGGGTGATGCCTGCCACATAGAAGGTGCTCAATACTGTTTTTAAAAAACACTGGATGTAATATTTGATCTATGGTAATGGTATGTTGAATTGGCTTCCCCGCCTTCAATCAAAGCTGTCACAAAACAGGCATGCTATAAGCTTGGTTTGACAAATTAATATAAAATACTATGATAAATTATGGACATTTTTATGATAGAGAAAGTGTTAGAGTAAAATGAAACTGTAAAATAAAGTTGTGGCAAATGACTCATAAAGAAGGTTCAAGTTAATAAATAATTTTTCTATAATTTGTTTTATTCTGGTGAGTTGTGGCAGTAGCTGCTGATTTACAACAGGCTGCTTCTGATCAAATCTAGCTCAGCTTGTGATAAAGAAATATAACTCAACATTAGATACAAAATATAGTTCCTTTTTTGGGCACCAAATGTCATTCAGGCATTCAGAAAAAATGTTAAAATATCTTTCATGGATGACTTTTTTTCCTCCAGTAAAATTTAATAACGCCAAACATGCAATAAAAAAAATGGAGTTATTTCCTCTATAATTAAATTTAATAAACTCACAAGTTCATCACATTAATTAAAAGAGCATTCCCCCAGTTGTAAAATTATAAATACCTGTCATTCTTTTGGGCTTCAGAAGGTGACTTTTATTATTTCATATATTTCAACATAAACAGGCTATTATTTATCCTAAACCATTTCAGATTTATTAATTTTGCCTAGAAAAAATTAAAAAACTTAAATAAAATCTGAACTTTAACCAAAGTCCACCTTTGTACCTGGTACAGCATTTTGTTAGTCCAAGGCCAGCTGTATCCCTGTAAATAAAGCTAGTCACCAACTTCAAAGTCAGAGCACCTTGAACTTCTAGAGAAAAAGGTATGTTTATTTTAATCCATTTCAGCTCAGATATAAATGATTCTAGGACACAATGGGCAAAAACTCAATATTTCTAAAGACTACTTATATTTGACTATAAAGACCTAATGATAATACAACATAAACGCATGGGGCGTGCGACGTCTTTGAAGTATATTATCGGCAGGGTGGATAAAGAGCAAAGAAATGAGATTTTTTTTTTTAAATGGGATTTAAAAAATGTAAATCTGGTTTTAAATTGTTTGGCCCAATCATTCCCTTATCTCTCTCTCAAATCCCCTATGAAGTTCATTTTTTACGGACTCAGATTTGGAAGCTCTTAACTCTAATTCTCAACTCGGCACCAGAAGCCCCTTTGTGTTACTTTAAGCTCAGGCAGCCTCCGAAAGCTCCTTCCTCTGTTTGAAGGCTGATTGTTGGAAACGTCTCCTTTATGTTTTTAGAGCCTTAAACCATGGCCCTATTGTATCCATCAATCATTAGTACTTGTTCTGCCCTGTTTCTGTAATGTAGAAAATCCCCTCTCATCCCTAGAAATGACTCAAATCTTGCAACTGTTGCTTATATTATATATTTTTTCAGATTTCTGCACATTCTGGACGATATATTCTGAGTTGACTCAAACTTGTCAATACCAGTCTTAAAATGTAAGCCACAAATTTAGTTCTATAATATTTATTGAGTACTATGTGCCAGGTTCGTGCTAGGAATTGGGCATTGGTAAATAGTTTATAAATGTATAAAACACTATCCCTGGCCCCCAGGAGTGTCCAGATGAAAGTAGAGCACTTCTATACCCTCTCCCCACGTTTCTCTTTCTGCCTAACTGTTATCTCCCTCTAAGGGGTAAGTTGCTCCCGTGGTTTCTCAGACCCCAGGACAGTCACTGGCCGTATTTTGTTAGAGGACCTGGTGTTTGTGCCTTATAAGATCACCACCATTTGTAGTGCCCTTCCACCTTCCTGGTTCACAATAAAGCACCACTTGGAAGCTAGTGGCAGAGCAGCCATCTGCTGCTTCTACCTCAAGTGTCTACTCTGGCAAGTGGATTCTCCATTTCTGTCTCTGTCTGTCCATCTCCCCACTACCGGGGACGGGGGAAAGAGCACACATCCCAATTTGACTTTATTTCAAAGTTGCCTATTTGAACTTAATTTTCCTAGTGGGTTTGATTTTTTGGGTCAAGGGCACTGGTTCAAATTTAATAATGAAACTATTCTTATCCAAACAGATTTCTCAGTTTGAGCCCCCATGAGGAGGAGGAGAAGCATGATAAAGGCATTTCAGGTATCCTAAGCCTAACTTCATTAGATGGGCGCAAAGAATTCCACCCAGAAATCTCAACACTCAAAAATCAGACATGATGAAAAAAATTCCATAAGAGAAGAGCAAAAAGAGCTGTAGAGCTTTAGGGGTGGGAAATGCAGAGTTGAGGAAGAGCTGGTAAGAGCCAGGTAAGAGCAGGAAGGAGGGGCGCCTTTAGCAGGTGCAGCTGGGAGACTCTGGAGGGAGTTGATTCCTAGACGAGGTTGGGGAAAATGGAGATATGGTCAAGGAGTGGGAAGTCCTCAAATTTGGTTGAAATATATAAGAGAGAAGGGAGAGAAAAATGCCAGAAAGAGGATGTAGTCAATATATGGAGGGCTGTCACAATCAGATCCAGGGTTTGCCCTTGCCTTGGTAAGTAACGGGTCATCACTGAAGGTGTGGAAGTCGTCCCAGCATATTACATGATAGAGCTGGCTGTCAGGGCCAGGAAAGAGGGGAAAGGAAGCCTGGACACTGCAAGACCAGTGAGAAGGCTCTCCAGACACGGTGAGCCAAGAGAAAGATGGTGCAGCTCCGATTTCGCACTCTCTGGACAGGATCAGTGCAGAAGTGTTTTGGACTCATTCTTTTAGCTGCCACATCTCACTCTTGGTTGACACTGGGCCTGGCCTTCACTGAGAGGACTGCGCTAGCTATTCACAAGAATGCTTTCTGATTCTCCCCACACTTGAAATTCACAAGTGTTTCGTGGGATGTCTGTGCCGACCCTGACTTCCATCTTTGTGCAAGTTCACCTCTCTTAGTGTTAAATGGACAGTCCCAACTCCCAAGATTATTCTAAATCTTAACTCTATTGTCTAAAACTTTATCTCTTCCTCCCAGCTGTGTTTTGTTGGAAAATGGAATAACCGTCAAAGTTATTGCTGAAAATGTTGAAAAGATACGAACAAAGACAGCCCTGGAGTCCTAATTGGGAGTCCTGTTAATAGCTTTAAAGACGTTGAGGGGGAACTGCTCGAACATTGCTTATCTGGAGGCAAATCCACCCGTCAGCCTCATCATATCCCTCAGCATTAATCATTTCATCCCTTAAAGACCTCACAGTGACATCAAAGACCCCTGTGTGTTCCCTGGCCTCCCTACTCTCCAACCCCAGCACGATGAAAAGGAAGCTTATATGACACTGTTCTGCTGCTTCTGCAAAGTGTGCTTTCTTATTTTTATTTTAAAGATATTTTCATTTTCTCATATATAAATAATCAGCTACTATATTCTATCTCACAAAGATATGACTGCCAACATAGTCATAAATACTGATTTAATTACTCCTAGGATTTCTCAGTAACATCTATCGAAATTCTTACTCATCACAATATTCAACAACCTGACAATTCCAAAATGAGTAAAATGGGGTACAAAAGAAAAGCAGGAAGCTTCATCTCAAGGAAACACATTCTGCCAATGCCTTCGCATGAGCACTGCAGGTCCTGCACCGCCTTTCCATAGGCGGCAGGACCTTGGTGGCAGAGACTTGGATCATCTGACCTACCACATAGTCAACCTGTTTGAGGTCCTCTGAAAATATGATAAAGCATGACTGTGCATGGGTCAACTTCTTCAGGCCTGATGTTGGGCAGGCCACCCCTGAGCCCAGATCCAGGCTCTTCCTGGGCCAGTTTGGCACCTGCTTCTGAAATGGGGCAGAAGCAGGAGCTGTCAGTGGATGAGCAAGAAGCTTGTAGTCACAGAGAAGTCAAGGGAGTGAGTAATAAAATATATTTTACATTTTTTTTTTAGTAGTTGATGGCTAGGACCCTCCTTACTACTAAAAACAAGATGAAATGCCTCTGGCTAGTGTGGTGGTCAGAACACAGCAAGGGGGATGGTACCACCTCCTCTTAGAAACTTCATGTGTAAATGCAGCATATGTCTGTGGCTCTTGAGTGTGAAAGTGACTGGTTTTAGACAGTCAGCAGGTCAGGCACTTGCCCAGTTCTGAGAAACATCAAATGTCTGAATACTCAGAGAAGTACAGAGATGAGTTATGATTTTAAACATGCAGGATAAAGAAATAGCAAAGGTAGCAGTAGTGTCACATGCAGACGCAGGATACTAAACACGCTTTATCTGTACAGGATCAAATGCCATTAGGTCTTTATTAGTCTGATAATAATGACCCCCCAATTTAAAATTCCAGGTCACTTTTGATCTTCAGAAGTCCTACTTGCCACCTGGAGGCCTGAGGTGGTTGGGAGGAGGTTGTTGTGACTGGCCCAGGCTTGGGCCTGCTGGGGGTTGACCCTCTCAATGTTAAAGCTACACGATGGACATGCTGGGTCCTTTCTGGGACTGGGCTGGGCTGTCCTGGGCAAGGGCAGCAGTGGGATCCTGTGATTCTCAGCCAATGTTTTCCTCTCTAGGGAAGTCAGGGGTGGGCGAGAGTTGCTACCACATGCTAGTGACATCGGGCATTGGCTGCGAAGGATATAGAACTCCAGCAGGACTTGACAGGATTAGGCCAGGCCACATGACTTCACTCTTGGCTTTGCCTGTGGAGGAGAGGGGTGATGATCCTTCCTTCTCCCCGCCTTTTTTAAAAATTACATGCTCATTTTGCTGGCATCTAAAACCCACTCTAAGAGTGTCCATGACCAAGTAGAATTTATCCTTGGAACGCAGGCTTGGCTGAACATATACTATGGACTAAATTATGTCCCTACAATTCATATGTTGAAGCTCTGACACAAAATGTGACTGTCTTTGGAGATATGACCTTTAGGAAGCAATTAAGGTTAAATCAGGTCATCAGGGTCGGGTCCTGATCCTTTGGCTTTGGAAGAAGAGGACAAGAGAGGCATCTTTTTCTCTGCCACCTGAGAACACAGTAAGAAGGTGGTTATCTGAAAGCCAGAGGCCTCTCACCAGAACCTGTCCATCTTGACACCCTGGTCTTAAACTTCCAGAACTGTGAGAAAGTAATGACTATTTTTTAAGCCACACAGTTTATGGTATTTTGTTATGGCAGTCTGAGCTAATGTAAATCCCAAAATTAATTCCTATAATATACCATATCAGCAGAATAAAGGACAAAAGTGACATAATCTCAATAGACCAAGAAAAGGCATTTAATAAAATTCAACAGCCTTTCATGATAAAGGCACTCAAAAAACTAGGCTTAGAAGGGAACTTCCTGAACATGATATAAGGCATCTGTGAAAAACCACAGCTAACATCATGCTTAATTATAAGAAATTGAAAGCTTTTGCCCTCAGACCACGAACAAGACAAAGATGCCCACTTTAAACACTCCTTTTTGACATTTAACTGGAGCTTCTAGCCAGTGCAATTAGGCAAGAAAATGAAATAAAAGCATCCAAAAGGAAGAAGTAAAACTATATTTGCAGATCACATAACCTTGTATACATACAATTCTAAGGAATCTACTAAAAACTATGAGAAGTAATAAATGAGTTCAGGAAGGGTTCAGAATAGAAAATCAACATACACAAATCAATTATGTGTCTGTAAAACACAAGCTTACTACGTGTGAAAATCTAGTCTAAGGCAGTGACTGAGGTATGTGGCTCCCTTTCTGTTCTTTCTGACTGCCCGTTAGTACCACTCTTCTGTGTTCTAGGCAAAGGGATGCCTTGCCTAGACCACAGGTTCTCAGAGAGGAGCCTGCTTTGCATCAGCATGAGCTGGGCTGAGAGTTAATGCAGAGTCTTGGGCTCTGCTCTGGACTCGGTGTCTCATCTCCTCCTCTGATGGGGCCCAGAGACCTTACTTGGCTGGCACCTGTGGCGACTGTTAGCCATATTTACTTTCAGTAAGGACTAGGCCAGGTTCTTTAAGGCAGGGACCTGGATAGGGCCAAAATAACTGTACAGTTGCCTCTCATTTCTGGTTTCTGTCCTTCAAGAGGCTTTCCTAGCAAATGGCCCCCAAAATGGCACATCCAGTGAGAAACATTTTCGCATCTCTGGGGTCAGATCTATGTCTCCAGCATGTGAATCACAGTCTCTTGGAGCTCTGCCCCACAGAACTACTGTCCATGAGCACCTGAGCATATCTACATGATTTAGACACTTTCCAGATATAATCTTGGCCAATTTAATCTTTACAATTCATTTGATCTGTGGGGTTTCTGTGATCAGCCAAAGTTCACACAACTAATAGAGATAAGATGTGTACCCCCATTTGGTCAATACGATAAATACGATAATCAGACTCCACACATAGTGGGAATTAGACATACAGTGGTGGAGAATGCCAAGCCTCAGAGTGAGATTATGTTAACACAGCAGGTTCCCCATCTCCTGCTCCCTTATCTTGGGTTTTGCTTTACCCTACTTGGTAACCAGATGAGTAAGGAGTCTCAACTTCTTCAGGTATCAACACAAAGCAATCATCATTTCCCAGAAACTGCTAGCAACTCTGCTGTTTTAAACTCCTCCCTTTTTCTGCCATGCCCCACTCACGCCCCACATGGATAGCTTCTTCTTTAATTCCTAAACTTTTCCAGATGTGACGTCATTAGCACACTTTGTCCTCAAGTAAGGGCTTCAGTGACTAATTCTGAAAAAGCAGAGAAGATCTGACTGGTCCTCTTGCTACCCTATTTCTCTTCTCTTCTTCTCTCCTTCCTCCCTCCCTCCCTTCCTTCCTTCCTCCCTCCCTCCCCCTTCCCTTCTTCTCTCCCTCCCTCCCTTCCTTCTTTTCTTTTTCTTTTTTGAGACAGGGTCTCACTCTATGTTTGGGCTGAAGTGCAGTGGTATTGTAGCTCCCTGAAACCTCACATTCCTGGGCTCAAGAGATCCTCCTGGATCAGCATCCTGAGCGGCTGGCACTACAGGCACACTTCACCACACCCTGGCTGATTCTTAGAGCTTTTTTTAGGGATCAGATCTCACTATGTTGCTCAGGCTGATCTCAAACTCCTGGTCTCAAGTCATACTCTTGGCCCAGCCTCCCGAATTACTGGGATTACAGGTGTGAGTTACATTGCTCAGCTGGGTCACCTTGTTTTGTTTTTCATATTTTGGCCTCTTCCTTTTAGTTTGAGGCTTCCAGGAAGATAAAAAGTAACTATATTGCAATGTCAGGCTGGATATCTGGACTTGGTATGGTCTTTTGGATTTCCATTGCAGAATTTGTCCTCAGACTTGAAGACTTGGAAACTGTTCTATGAGTTCTCCAACTTACTGGCTCTGAGAATTTACACTGACTCCAAAGGGGGAGACCTGAGGGCCACATTGTTTATTTACAATGGGCATAAATGGCATCCAAAGGGAAGACACAACTCTCTATCTGTAGAACACATGGTCCTGTTTGCAGAAAATCCTGAGGAATCTACTCAAAGCTACAGGACCTATGAGCGTAGGTTTTCAGTGCTTCAGACTGTCCTTCCAGTCGGCTTACACCAAGTCAGAAGTCAGAAACTTAAAAAAAAAAAGAAAAGGAATCAGAACTGTGCTAAGTGAGGTGCAGGATGTATACAATATGTACTATTTCCAGTGAGTTTTGGAAACTTGGTGAACATTTCTCTACACCAAAGATATGTCCATCTACATATCCATGCGTCGTCCCCTAGAACAAACACATTTTCCCCAGAAGTCACTGAGAGAGTCAAGTAGAGTTCAAGTCTCTCTTTTATTCCCTTTCCTGTGGTGGCTTTTTTTCTAAGGAGGAATTAAGATATGGGGTAAGAAGCATCACACCTACCCCAGCTGCCTCCTGCTTGTGCCTGAATGGAGTTGTGTACCCAACCCAGACCCTGATGAGGCTCTCACTTTTGTGGGGTGTCCAGCAAGCATAGATGTTACCAGGGGAATAAGGGTATAGTCTATGTGGTGTGGTTTTTTTCCTCATTTCTTCCTTCTGTGTATTTGGAAGGCAAGGATGCACCCCTAAGGCAGAAAAGGCTGGTCCATCCTTCTTTTTTCCCTTTTTTGGAAGTTCTCTCCCTGCACATGGGCTGTCTGTCTTTCTGGCCTGGACACAGGAAAGCACATCCTCCTGTCCCTCTGGTTCTGGGCAATGGTGAGAATGAGCCTAGGACCTGTGTCTAGAACAATGAGAAGAGAAGGCAAGACGTGTCTTGGCTCCAGGCTTTTTAGGCACAACTTCCTTTTATTATCATTATTAAGGACATTTTCAAATACATACTATGGCAAGCAGACTTCTAAGACAATCCCATGACCTCTGCCCCCGATATTATGTTCGTAATTAGGTTTCATTACGTGGCAAAGATGAAGAAATTTTTCAGATGTAGTTAATATCTCCGATCAATTGAATTCAAGTTGATCAAGTGCGTGGTTCACCTGAGCAGGCTCGACTTTGATCAGGTGAGCTTTTAAAAGCGACTCCAAACAACAAAGACTCTCTGTCTTAACCGCCCAGATACAGCCAATAGGCATGTTGCAAATAGCTTAAGAAGGCAGCAGCCAGAAAGAGCTGAGGCCCTCCATTGCACCTATGCAGGCAACTGAAGTTTTCTAACCTGAGTGAGCTTGGAAGTGAATTTCCAAGTTGGGCCTCCAGGTAGGAGTGGAGCCCAGCCTTCGCCTTCACTGTAGACTTGTAAGAGCCCATTTAAGGACCCAGCTAAGTACACCTGGATTCCTAACTCATGCAAACCGAGAGATGATAAATGTGTATTGTTTTAAGATGGGAACTTTGTGTAATTTGTTATGCAGTAATAGAAAACAGATATGCACACACAAGCAGAGAGAACAGTAAAATGCATTGCTCCTCAAACTGTGGTCCATGCAACCATGTAGTCCACAATCTGTTTGCTCCCAATGCATGAGGAAATAAGTAAAGAAACTGAGAGCAAACATGAAGACGCTTTTGGTAGCAGTTTGACATTGCCACAGCATCCAATGCATGGCCCCTGTATCAGTGATTTTCAACTAGCGTGCTGTGAGAGGATCTGAGATGTGCCGGGAAAATCTTTAAAGATCATTAATTACATTATTTTCTAAAGTAGTTCAAAACACAGTGTATTCTTTTCTTTACTCTTTTTTAAAAAATCAACTTTATTTAAGTGTGCCATGGAAGTTTAACTATAGGTTCGAGTGTGCCATGAGACAAAAAAGGTTGAGAAACACTGCACTATACTCATCTCCAGGAGCAGGACCAGTTTGGATCTGTCAAACTCACATGATAAATTGTGGGATGTGCGGTGGAGCCAATGTACTAGATACATGTTACAACATATATGATTTTAAGTTTGCTTTGATGATGGAAATCCAATAGTGTATAAAAATCTGAGTAATGTAAGCATTTATTCATTTTTATAACTCTTTATATTTTTATTCAATCTTGGTTTTAGTTTATCAAATTATTATTTAAATTAGGGAAGTAACAGTTTTTTTTTTTTTTTTGAGACAGAGCCTCAAGCTGTCACCCTGGATAGAGTGCTGTGGCATCACAGCTCATAGCAACCTCCAATTCCTGGACTCAAGCGAGTCTCCTGCCTCCGCCTCCCAAGTAGCTGGGACTATAGGCGCCTGCCACAACGCCTGGCCATTTTTTGGTTGCAGCCGTCATTGTTGTCTGGCGGGACTGGGCTGGATCTGAACCCGCCAGCTCAGGTGTACGTGGCTGACGCCTTAGCCTGTTGAGCCACAGGCGCTGAGCCGCAACAGTTATTTTTAACCCTATGTTATTTTAACCCCATGGTTCAGCAGCGTACCTTGATGTACTCAGGAGCTGCCCAGCAATACAGAAACCTGCCCATAGGATGAATGAAGCTAGGAAAGAATTTTTCATTGTAGCTCAAAGAATGTGCAGATTTGCTAATGCTGCAATTCTAATAGATAAGCAATTTGAACATGATGGGGAAATGAAGAACTTTTTTAGCTTCACTGCTGATCAGCATAGCTAGCTCTGAGCTATATAAAACTTTGAAGGAATATATAGTCAATAGATGTGGCTTAGAATTTAAATTTTGTGTAGGAGAATGTGTTCTGACAGCTGCAATGACAGAAGAACATTCTGGAACAGTCTGGAATAATTAATCCAGTCTCCTGGATCAAGGAGCTTGTGGCATGTGCAGGTAAACCTTCCTTCATTGAGGAAGTCTTGTTATGGCCCCTCAGGTCTCCCAAAATCAGGTGAGCTGAATAGTGCACTTAGGAATGAATTAAGTATTTTCAAATTACATGGAGACAAATGCATTAAAGATTATCCTTCTTCTGTGAGATAATATATAAATGGAACATTAACAGTTTCTTACTGCATGCTGAGGTACCATGGGTTGTTGGGAGAATAATTCTGTCAGAAATAGGATGCAAAACAAATTCATCATATTTCTGCAAGATAAGGATTCAGTTTGACCAGTGTTTAAGAATGTTACTTGGACATCCAGACTTGCTGATTTTTTTTGTATCTTAGTTTTTTGTTTTTTTTATTGTTGGGGATTCATTGAGGGTACAAAGAACCAGGTTACAGTGATTGTTTGGGTCAGATAAAGACCTTCCCATAATAGTGTACCCCCCCCCCCGGTTATTCCCCCATCCCTCCCCTCCTTCCCTTTCTCTGCTCTCCCCATCCCCCACCTCCCACCCACCGTGTGCTAAGTCATTAATAGTCCTCATATCAGAATTGAGTACTTAGGATTCCTATTTCTCTATTCTTGGATGCTTTGCTAAGAATAGTGTGTTCCACTTCCATCCAGGTTAATACAAAAGATGTAAAGCCTCCATGGTGTACATATACCACACCTTGTTAATCATTCTTGTGGTAGGCATTTGTATCTTAGTTTTTTTTTTTTTTTCTCCAAGGTGTTTTATGTTTTCGACCTCTAATATCACGAATATGTTTGTAACTATTTGTTTTCCTACATTTTTTATGCCCCTTGTAACATGCACTCTGCCCTTCATACGCAGTCACACTTTTCCAGTCTTTCCTTAAGTATAAATTTTCAAGACCATGACTCTGAAGTATGTCCACTACCACTTTAGGTAAGGAGCTTCTATGCATTGCTTTGTCCACAGGCCTCGGGCATAACAGGGGAGCATATCCGGGTGTTTGGCAACTGTCTCGTGTCTTTTCACATTCCACGACTTTTTCCTCTGCTCTAGATAGGTGATCAGGTCTGGTTTAGAGGCAGCAAGACCTAGGGAGACGAGGTTTCTGTAGTTCTCTAATGTCACATCCCTATACAAATTCCGTTGAGTAGGATTCAGGCACGCACACTCCTCCAGAGATAATTCTATGGTTGCAACCCTGAATGTCAGCATTTCCTGAGAACCAGCCATTTCTTCTTCCTGCTTCTTTAAAGTTCTCAGGTTAGATAATCTAGACAGATCACAAATTCATCTTGAAAATACGCACTTCAAGGAATCCAGGAACAGCCCTTCAACTGCTGCCACCACACTCACAGGCAGAGGGACTTTCTTGTTACTTGCAGAGCATCTGACTGACTTGAAGAAATGAAGAGAGGTTGCTCGGTGGAATGTCTCTTGAGTAAAGGAAAATCGTTGAAATCTGGTGGCTTAGCTTCTTCCATTAAGTCAATAAATGTATAGGTGTTAGCACATTTCCCAGATGCCAAAGTATCCGGGCGTCCTCCGCATAAATCTCCTGGTACCTGCAGGTCACAGGGTGACAGAAGAGGTGACAGAGACAACCGAGCGCTCCCGGAGATGAGAGCGAAGCAGACCTGTATCTTAGTTTTTTTAATTAATTAATTTAAAAAATTGACAGGATGTAATTGTACACATTTATGGGGTACTGTTTGATGCCTCAACATATATTTATGTTGCATCATGATCAAATCAGGGTATTTAGCATGTCCATTACTTCATGCATTTATATTTCTTTGTGGTGAGAACATTCAGAAGAGCCTCTCTTCTAGCTATTTTGTAATATACAATGCCTTACTGTTAACCACCGTCACCCTACTGTGCAGTGAACACCAGAACTTATTCCTCTGTCTACCTATAACTTCATAGCCCCGGACCAACCTCTTCCCATCCTCTTCCTTCCCCTCCCCAGTCTTTGGTAACCACTGTTCTACTCTCTGCTTCTATGATACCAACTTTTCTTTTATTACATCCCTTACATAAGTGAGATCATGTGGTATTTGTTAGCTATCTTCGATGATCTTAAAATTCCCATATGATGAAGGAATGCAACAAAACATCAAAAACTAAACCCAAAATTAGAATTTCTACAGATTTTTATGACATGTCTCAACAACAGTCAGGAGTGTAGGTGATGGCTTATTACTGTGACCCTGTATACCTGTGCATTTAAATTTTGCTTTCCATCAAATATAAGGCAAATATAAAAAAAATCTGTGGTTCTAGAGTCTATTTCTTTCATCAGTATATGTGTATAACCTAAGTTAAACTATGACATTACAGAATAAACTGATGGAACTGGCAGCCGAGCAAGGAGTGGATAAATTTTGAAAATACAGCATTATCTGTTTTATTTTGGATAGAAGTTAAAGATGAATATTCTGAGCTTGCTGAAATTACTTTACAAACTCTTCTGCCTTGACCATCAACATATCTCTCTGCAGCTGACTTCTCTACTAGGAGTGTCATGATAACGAAGCAGAAAAGTTTAGATCCATATAATCCTCTCTGAGTAATGTCATCAATTCAAACTAGGTGACATAAATTAACAAGCAAAAAGCAAGTTTATTTGTCATGTTAAAAACTTTAAATATTGATATGTATGTTTTTATACAAACTGTGTACAGAGGCATTTAATATGGAGAGTCACTATCTTACTCATAGCTTTCTTAGAAGTTACGAGTGCAGAATGACAAAAAGTTGTGAATGTCACAGCAATTCTCATATTAATCGCACCTACATAAATGTTCAAGGAAAAAAGTTGTGTGGTTTAAAAAATTATTTTCTCTTTCCAAACTGTATTTTTATCCTGATTATATTTGTTGAAATATAATTTTATGTTTGTTGAATCTAATGAAAAATCTGGACTTATGTCTTATATGTCTGATTTTTTTATCATTTAGTTTTTTGTTAATTCATTTTTATTTTATAAAAATATTGATCTATAATAAATTGGAAACTTTTAAGAAAGCAAGCCAGCCCTCTCTCCCAGATGGATGAGCAGCTCTACGGATGTGAAGCCACAGGGAACACGCCCACCCTCACAAAGATTCACTTTCTAACATTCTTGTCTTAGCTGTTCTCCGTGTTCGTATTTTTTGCTGGAATATTTTAAACCAAACCACAGACATCATATAATTTTACATGCAAATGCTTCCATATATAGCTCTAAAGTATGATTTAAGAACTCTAACCACAATATCATTACATATAACAAAATAAGTAATCTCTAATAGTTTCTAATATTTGGCTTGAATTCACTTTCCCCTGATTATCTCACAAACATTTTTAATTTTTTTTTTTTTTGAGACAGAGTCTCACTTTCTCGCCTTTGGTAGAGTGCTGGGGCATCATAGCTCACAACAACCTCAAACTCCTGGGCTCAAGAGATCCTCTTGTCTCCGTCTCCTGAGTAGCTGGATCTACAGGTACCAGCAATAACTTCTGGCTATTTTTAGAGACAGGGGTCTGACTCTTGCTCAGGCTGGTTTTGAACTCCTAAGCTCAGTCAATCTACCCACCTTGGCCTCACAGAGTGCCAGGATTACAGGCGTCAGCCACTGCGCCTGGCCTTCAGAAACATATTTGTAATGGGTTTGTTCAAGTCAGTATGCAAACAGGGACCACTCACTGATTTTGGTTGATCTGTCAAGGCACCACTGATCTGACAGTTCCTTCGCCTATTTTTATTTTCTTTTTCTTTTTTGAGACAGAGTCTCATTCAGCCACCCTGGGTAGAGTGCTGTGGTGTCATAGCTCACAGAAACTTCAAACTCCTGGGCTCAAGCGATCCTCTTGCCTCAGCCTCCTGAGGAGCTGGGACTGCAGGCATGCGCCACTGCACCTAGCTAGTTATTATTATTATTTTAGTGGAGATGGGGGTCTCATTTTTGCTCAGGCTGATCTCAAATTCCGGAGCTCATGCAATCCACCTGCCTCGGCTTTTCTAGAGCCACCGTACCCGGCCTTTTCTTTAAAGCATGTGGGTGTTAAGGAAGCAGAGCCACATACCCCTTAGAATTTTCCACATTTCTAGATTTGATTTATTGTTTCCTAGGACTGTCTGTTAACTTATTTCTCTCTCTCTCATAGTTCCTCTCTTCAGGGAGTTAGAGTCAGGGGGTTTATTAGATTCTTACTTGAGCGTGTGTGTGTGTGCGTGCATGCGTGTATACAATGTTACTTCCTCGGTGGTACCATATGCTTTCCACTGCATCAGTGTGAGACACCTAAGTCCAGTTGCCCACTTTTCATGAGGCTAAAGGACATTGATCAGTGGGATTAGTTTTCCACCCTGATCCATCCATTATAATCCCCTCCACTGACTTTTAATTAATGGTTAGCTGCCATAAATTATTGATTCCTAGATTCATTATTTCATTGGGGATTTGCAAAATGGTGATTTTCTAATTATCTCATTGCTTCTTCATTTATTAGCTTGAATAGCTTTCTATAGAGTAAAACATTCCCTTGTTATGTGATTATCTTGCAATATAGTCTATAGAGGAGACAAATGCTTGGTCCTTTTGCCTCCTTTCATCAGTTTTCAGAATAACGAATTTGTGCCTTAGTCGCTTCTCAAGATGACCAATTAATTATGTTTTGCTTTGGATTTTTTGAGTATGAACCCATGGATTTTAATAGATTTGATGTGTTTCTAAACATTAACATTATTTAAATAGTCCCCTCTTTGGGCAATGGGAACCCCTGGAAGGTCATTCTTGGGTCATTTTCTTTTCTTTCTTTCTTTTTTTTTTTTTTTTGGTAAACTCATTTGTAAGTTTACAGCTTCCTTTTCAACAGTGGGCTTTTTTTTTTTTTTTAAGAAATAGGGTCTTACTCTGTCACCCAAGCTAAAGTACAATGATAGGGTTGTAGCTCAACACAGCCTTGAACACCTGAACCCAAGCAAGCCTCCTCACTGGCTCAACCACCACACTGGCTCAATTTTCTTTTTTCTAGCATCTTGCCTAGTCAAGTCTCAAAGTCCTGGCTTCAAGCAATCCTCCTGTCTTGGCCTTCCAAAGTGCTGGGATTACAGGTATCAGACCAGCCAATCACCGTTTTGGTGACATTTAGGCCCCCCACTTCTTCCCCCTTCACACCATCCCCACATTCATATTCTTTCTTTCTTTTTGAGATAGAGTCTCACTTTGGCACTCTCAGTAGAGTGCCATGGCGTCACAGCTCACAGCTACCCCCAACTCTTGGGCTCAAGCAATTCTCTTGCCTCAGCCTCCCACGTAGCCTCCATGCCTGGGACTATAGGCGCCCGCCAGGATACCGGCCAATTTTTGGTTGTAGCTGTTGTTTGGCAGGCCTGGACTGGATTTTAACCCACCAGCTCTGTTGTATGTGGCTGGTGCCCTAGACACCAAGCCACACAATCATATTCTTAAATAACTTTTCTTTTTTTTTTTTTTAAACAGAGTCTCATGGTGGGTTGAGTACTGTGGTGTCATAGCTCACAGCAACCTCAAACTCTTGGGCTCAATCAATTCCCTTGCCTTAACCTACTGAGGATCTGGGACTACAGATGCCCATCACACCTGGCTATTTTAGGGATGGGGTCTTGCTCTTGCTCCTGAACTCAAGCAATCCACCTGCCTTGGCCTCCCATATGCTAGAATTACAAGTGTGAGCCACCACACCCCGGCCTACATAACTTTTCATATCCCAGAAGTTTTAGTTTTGTATTGCAGAATGTATGGAAAGCACAAAAAAGAACACAGACAAAAAAACTAAAATAAAACAGAAGCCACCTGTTTCCCCCCACTCAGAATTAACCTCTGTTAATATCATAGTTTGTATCCCTCTGTTTTTTGTAGAAAAATGCTGTCAGGCCAGCTGTGAGTTCTGGACCCACCTTCCCACTTTTTAGCAAGGTCTTTGGTGTCTGTGGGGATCACTAGTTTCCATCTGTCTGATAGTGCTTCGTCAGAGCATGTGCTTCTTGCTGAGCTATGGCCTATGCCTGTGGAGTTCTCCCTTCATACCTAGAGGGCACCTCCAGTGTGTCCTGTATCCCTGTCCTTCTTTCTCTCTGGGGAACATGCCACTGCATCCTGCTGCTCCCACACTATCAACTAGTTCTTGCTTCTTGGTCAGATAGATGTGACAAAGGCCCTAAGTCCTTTTTCTGCCCAGAAAGGTCCTTTGGGGGTGGTCTGGGTGATGAGGCAAGCAATGTATCAAAGGTAATGGTGGAGACAGAATTTAATGAATTTCTATTAAAAAGGAAGATTTAATTTTACTATAAAATAGAATGGTAATTTACTGAGTTTGTTTTCATCACCTGAGGCCATGCATAGTATTATCACCAAGGACCTGTTCATTTAGAAAGTTTTATCTCTAGTTATCCAAATATTTGCACAAGCCAAATATTCTTTTTTGTTTTAATTTTTTTTTCAAGACAGAGTCTCAACTTGTTGTAGGCCAACAACCCCCAAAAGACCCAAGTCTGTCTCAGCCTATCTCAGCCTTGGTCCCCAGCATGCCCCTCTCCCTTGGGTTAATTCTGAGAACAGGTTTCTGAATAGAACAAGGAAGTTCTGCGAGTCCCACGGCTAAACAATGATGAAAACTCACTCAAGCAGAGTTTCCCAGGTTACTGAGTTTCCCAAGCTACTGAGTCTCCCAAGCCAAGTTAGTCCTCGTGCCAACTGCCATGATGTAACCCCCGTGCCAGCCCCCTGACTGTAACCCCACCCTATAACCAGCCACATTTCACTTTTGTACATGCTTGCTTTGCTACATCAGCACTAAAAGGGTATAAAAGGCTGCCTGCATTTCTCTTAGGGGCCGTTTGCCCTTTGGAGCAGCAGTCCACCTGTGCAGGTGTAATAAATCATCACCACCTGATTTGAGCCTAAAGTGGGGTCCATGTGTTCTTATGGGTGGCATAAGTTACAACAAACTATGTCACCGTTGGTAGAGTGCTGTGATGTCACAGCTCACAGCAACCTCAAACTCTTGGGCCTAAAAGATTCTATGGCCTCAGCCTCCCAAGTAGCTGAGACTACAAGTGCCCACCACAATGCCCGGCTATTTTTTGGTTGCAATTGTTACTGTTGTTTAGCAGGCCCTGGCTGGGCTTGAACCCACTAGCTTCTGTGTATGTGGTCTATGCCCTACTCACTGAGCTACAGGCACCAAGCTGTTGCCAAATATCCTTAACATGTGAAAAAAGCAAAGACCACTCAACGAGAGTGAGCAGAAACTACTCATTCGAAGCTATAGCACAGGAGTCAACCACTGCCATCATCACAGTGTTGGGCAGACAGGGGAGTGGGATGCTCTGAAGTGGAAAAGGGAAAGTCCTGTGTGCTCTGGGTGGAGGCTGTTGGTAGGTTGAGCTAACTAGAAACAGGGCATCCTATGTGATCATTTGAGGGCACATGTTTGGCTTTCTCTGGTCAGTCCTAAGTTGGGTAGAAAGCAGGATAAAAATAGGAAAGCTGCAGCCACTGCCAGCGTGGATCCTTCTGGGCTGGTGGCTGGGTTGTGGGTCAGAATTCCATCAACAGAATGGTCTGGCCATTGTCCATTTAATCTCTCACATGTTTTTCAAAATCATCATATTGGTGATCTGAGTGTAACAACAGAAACACACTTTCCTGGGGAGTTGAGTTTTGTGGGATACGGTGATATGGGAGGAATGTTCAGCCATCACAGGCCCAATGTCTGAATTCTAGAAGGTGACCTTTGGAGGGCCATTGTCTCATCAGTAAAATGGAAAAACGTTATGTCCATCTAGAGTTGCTGAGAAAACAAGAAATACAAATGTGATGGGGCTTCCGCAAGGCCTGGCATAAGTTAGAGCTCAGTCAGAGCCAGGCATTGGAGGGAGTCCCTCTTCCCACACTGTGGGAACTGGATTCAGGAGTGTTGGCAGAGCTGAGACTTTGGACAAGAGCTTTGCCTCTGGTTCAGAACAAGACCCAATAATTGCAACTTGCCTCTGGCCGCTTGGCAGTGGAAGTGGAGGATCCATGCACACTATGTGAAGCCTCCTGGTCCCTGGGTCCCTTCTGCTGTGCCCAGTGGCATTTGCTACCATTCTGAACATTCACAAGGCCATCCTCACAGGCTGACCACGTCCCCTGATTACTGGTCTGCATTTGTGGCAGAGTCTCCAGTGGAGGAGAGGAATGGACTAAAGCCCTGGCAGTCCCTGTCCCCAGCGCCCTCACAGATTGCCCCACAGAGTCTTCATCATATGCAGATTGCACGCCAAGCAGTATAGTCACATGCCACACCACCTGGGCAGGACCCAGTGACTTCCCACAGCCTACAGAAGCCTGCACACCATCCTCCAGGGATGACTGGATTCAGCAATTATCTACTCTCGCTAGCGCTTCTCTCTTCTCCCCACATGCAAAGCCCAGCACTTGCTCTGTGGAGGCTTGTGGGTGATTGAGACCCTGGGACGTGGACTGGAACCCCGTACATTTAACCTAGGACATAAGTATTAGTAGACATCATTCTATTCTTCCCAGTCTTTGTCCATTTGACCAACAAATCTGATCCAGAGAGGATGTGAACTCCAACCCACATTCCAGCAGCTCATAAAGAATCTCATTCCTGAAAGGTTCCTATTCAAACAGGACTTATCCATAGCTAACTTTTTTCTTTTTTCTTTTTTTTTTTTTTTTTAGACAGGGTGTCAATTTGTCGCCCTCGGTAGTGTGCCGTGGCATTCCAACTCACAGAAACCTCAAACTCTTAGGCTTAAGCAATTCTCTTGCTTCATCCTCCCAAGAAGGTGGGACTACAGGCACCTGCCACAATGCCTGGCTATTTTTTGTTGCAGATGTCATTGTTATTTTGCTGACCTGGGCGAGGTTCAAACCCACCACCCTTGGTGTATGTGGTCGGCACCGTAACCACTGCACTATGGTCGCCGAGCCTAATTTTTTTTTTTTGAGACAGATTCTCATTCTGTCACCCTGGGTAGAGTGCCGTGGATCATAGCTCACAGCAACTTCAAACTCCTGGGTTTAAGTGATCCTCTTGCCTTCTCCTCCCTAGTTCTGGGACTACAGGTATGCACCACACACCTGGCTATTTTTTTATTTTTAGTAGAGATGGGGTCTCGCTCTTGCTCAGGATGGTCTCCAACTCCTGAGCTCAAGGCATCCACCTGCCTTGGTCTCCCCGAGTGCTGGGATTATAGGAGTGAGCTACTGCACCTGGCCCTTATCTACATATGTTAGCTATATATGTTTCCAGCTTTCCCTGGAAATCACATATAAGCCTACCTAGCTAACCAGATGCCACATTATAGAAAGACATTTATGTTCTTCAAAGAGTGTGCTTCCACAGAAATACACATGTAAATTCATTTAGGTACTATGTTAGATTCCTAGCCCTGTTGCAACAAAGCTTAAAACCATAGAACTTCTGTGTGCTGGAAGTCAAATCAAGGTGTGGGTGGAGCCATGCTTTCTCTAAGGGCTCTAGGGGAGGATCTGTCCTTGCCTCTTCCAGGCTTCTGGCTGTTGCTGGCAATCTCTGCACACCATGGCTTGCAAATGCATCATTCTAATCCCAGCCTCCATTGACACACAATGTTCTCTCTGTGTGCCTGTGCCAAATTTCCCTCTTCTTGGGACACCAGTCTTTGGGTTAGGACCCACCCTAATCTGGTATGACCTCATTTATCTCAATTATATGTGCAAAGACCCTTTTTCTAAATGTGGTCTCACAGGTATCAGTAGTTAGGGGACACAATTCAACCTACAACAGGTACCTTGATACTAATAAAAAAGAGCAATTTTGAGAGGCAGCACAGCTTAGTGATTAGGAGAGGAACTCTTCACCAGATTCAACACCTAGCTCTGCTGCTGCTTAGCTGTGTGATCCTGTGATCTGTGCCTTAGTATCCATACCTGTAACATGGGCATGGTGCTAATAAAAGTACTAGCTTCCCTAGCTTAGAAGAGGCTCATGGAAGTCGGCACACGCAGAGCACTGGGCCCAGAGCTGGCACGTGGCATGTGCTGTGTCCACACTGGCTATGTTGACTGACCGGGTGCTTGTCCAAGCTCTTCATGGATAATAACCTTCTTAATCTTCACCACAACTGAATGGAATAGGCACTATTGTCACCCTCATTTTACAAGGTTTAACTGAGGTACAGATAGCTTAGTAACTAGTTCAAAAATCACACAGTGGAAAGTGGCAGAGCTGGGACCCAAAGCCAGGCGGCCGCGCTCGGGGCCTGTGCGCACTCTGATGTCCAATGTCATAGCCTGCTGTCTTCCAGGTGGACCCAAAGAGACTCTTTTAGATGCTTTCTCCTCCTCGGTCTGAGACTCAAAAAGAACATGATTTAAGTTTAAAATAGGAGGCTTTCTTTGCCTTCTCAGTTCTCTGGGACCACAGCACCATCTTCACTTTCCAACGGCACAGAACTTGGCCCTTTTAACAAACTTCCTGGTTCCTTCCTGCCTTTACTTGTTGCAGGGAGCTTCTGGGTAGAGTTCAGCTACAAAATGCATTTCTATGTAGGGTGAAGAGGATTGCCCTTGTGGTTTGGCTGGCTACCTCTCATTCTTTGCTCCTTCTTTTTCCTTTTTTTAAGAGAAAGAAACTCCTTTTGTAGGGGAAAAAACCCTCAGCTCCAACACTGCTGTCCTCATATTTTGCATATGTCTATAAAAGATGGCCCCTTTCACAGAGTTCTCATCTCAGGTTCCCATGAACATGAGCCAGAGATAGACAGGTGACAACACCTGTCCACAAAGGGGTGGGGGCACAGCTTGGTACTGGGTGAGTTTGAGAGGAATTTATGCAGAGGCTACTTTGGGTCAGGACTGGAAATAAATGAGGAAGAAGTTCCCAGTCTACTTGTGGGGCCTAGCAAAGGGGGTGGACACACAGCAGGTCCCAGAGAACAAGGTAAGTGCCACAGTGGAGGGTGTGGGGCAGTCAGGGAAGGCTTCCTGGAGGAGGGAGTCTTGAGCTGAGTCAAGCCTGAGTTTCAATGGAGGCTTTATCACTCCCTCACTGTGAGCATGTCATCAGCCTCTCTGATCTCTGTCCTCACGACTAACTGCGACTGTAGTAGAACACAATATTTCCTGTCTCTGGCACTCAAGGGGTGCCCTAAAAATCTTGGTGGGCAGGGCTATTCTTTTGGTATGGTACATGGTGGCTCCAAAGATGGCTGCTCTCTCTTAACGTGCCCTCCTTTTCCAGAGATTATATTCACTTCCAATAACAGGTCCCAGCCTACATGCAAATGCGGCTCTTCAAAAATATGATCACATATACAGGAACAAGATTTTTTAAAAAATGTGTCATGAGTGGATTTTGCCACAGACCATCACGTGCAGCCCCTGCACCTGCTGTTTCCCTGCTCCTGAGTCACCAGAATCCGCAGAAATGTTTGGAGATTTGCAGAACCAGACTCAGACTTGTCATTCTGGGTGTTGACTTCCTTCGTGAGAGATATCAACAATGATATTTTCTCCACCTTTGATACATTTCCAGGGACGTGTAATGACGATGACGGAACAGCCTCAGCTCCCTGGGATCACATCCTGGTGATGGTTCTTTTGTCCTTGTACCATTATTTCTCTGCAGAATACAACTGAGCAGCACCAAGTTGCTGAGACAGATGGTATAAGCCTGTCATTGCATTAATTGGACATTTCCCCAGTGACCTTTAATAATTTACACCTCCAAGAAAGAGACAAGTATCTGTCACCTAGCTCATTACAAATACTGAATCTCACAGATTGAGAAGGATGGTTTTTATTAAAGTGTCTGTTTGCTAACTGGACAGTTTTTAAGGAAGAATGTTTCTGCGGCTCCATACATAAAGGAACTAAGTTAGCCACGGGAAATCCTCTTTGGAAAACTGATGAATCCATGAGACTTTCTGTGATGCTCTGGCCTCAGTGTGGAGTCACATGTGAGAGAGGAATGCTTGTGGGAAAATGCTGTTCACATTAAAGGAAAGAGCTGAAACTTCCTTGGTTTTTCTTTTCAAATATTTTTGTACATAATAGTTGTATATCTTTATAGGGCACACGCAGTGTTTTGATACAAGCATCCAATCTATTACCTCCAGCATTTATCGTTTCTTTGGGTTAAGAACATTCCAATTCCACTCTAGGAGTTTTTTAAAAGTATATTCTAACTTACTGTTGGTTATAGTCACTTAACAAATATTGTTCATTCTATCTATCTAATTATATTTTTGCACCATTAACCATCCCCACTTTATCCCCTCAGTCCCTACTGTCCTCCCAGGTTCTGGGCACCATTGTTCTACTTTCCGTTTCCGTGATATCAATTGTTTTTAATTTTTAGCTCCCACATATGCTGAGAATAGGAAGGATTTATCTTTCTGGGCTTGGCTTATTTCACTTAACATAATGTTTTGCAGGGCAACTGGAACTTTCTTCATCCCAATATCAGCGTGTATTCTCCCCTCCAGGCGGAGATTTGTCGAGCACAGTATCAGGCATCCTCTTGCAAAGGACAGAAGAACTTCATCAAGGAGCTGATTTCTGGGAAGAAGTGCCAAGGGGAAAGCTCGATAGGACTTCCAATAAGACAAGCAGTGGGATGCATCACCTGCCTCTGCTGTATCTGCAAAGCCCTTTAAAATGGCAATAAAGCAATGAAAAAAGAAAGAACATATGCCCCAAAAGGCAAAGAGACTAAACAAAGAGACCATAGCAGAGAGGAAGGCAATACCTTTGTGGAAATCAGAAGCCCAAGTGGCCACTGGCCTTGCAAAGCAGAGGAACTTGGATGCCAAGAGCTGAGAGCTGGCGGGGAGAGAGCAGATCTGGCAGGCACAGACGCAGAGCGCTTGGAGGGCTTCGGGGGCTGGACAGAGACACAGGTGCAGATCAGACCAGAGAGAGAGCAGCCCAGCCCTGGAGCCTGCTGGCTCTCACAGCTAGCTCCTGTCAGTCTCCTGCCAACAGAAACAATCCCACAGAACACCTATGTCACACGAGGTCGCTCTGTGACGGTGAACAAGAGCACTCCACCGCCATGCCTGAGCATCCATAGAAACACGAACTCTGTCTGCACCTGCAAAGTGACCAGTGCACCCCTTTTCTGGCTAATGCAAATGACTGTGGCTTCTTTACTGATTACAGCTTTTGTCCAACTTCATTCCTGCCAGCTCCTCGTCAAGATTCATGAAGTCATCACAGGATTATCCCTCATTTCTGAGCACCCAGTCTAGAGAACAATGATCCGATTCTGTCTTTCCTAATGCTGTTTTGGAGACAGCCCTGGTTCTCCATGACAGTGCTCTGCTGCCTCATAGTGAGCCAATAAAACTTAATATCATATGACAACGGGTGCAGCCCTGGCTTTGACTCATGAACATCAACACATCTCAGACCACCTCTCCTTTCTTAGTTCTCCACGAGGATGGGGCCTGGAGAGATTAAGCCTGGGAGACTGAGACCCAGAGAGCCCCAGACATTGCTGAAAAAAGAGTGTGTTCTCCAGGATAGATGGATTAAGTGCATGACGCGTAACAGCCAGACTGCTACTCCCCTCCCCTACCTGGCCCAGAGAAAATCTGGTAGCCAGATGTGTGTCCTCTTGGCATGGACAAAATCCCCTGTGAGGAAACTACCAGCTCAAGAGAACAACTTCCTGTACTCTAAGCCAGCGGGCAGCCTTGCTCCACCAGATATTTGAAGAAGAAGCTCAGCAAGAAAAAACAATGGTCTCCTAGGAAGCAGGGGCAATGACATAAAGAGAAGAAAATGTCTACATGTGAGCCATCTTCTCCCACAAATACTTCAGTTTATAAGGAAAAAACTAGGTGGAAGGTTACTCCAGCTGAAAGAGACAAGAATTTTTTTTTTTTTTGGTAGAGACAGACTCTCACTTTATCGCCCTCAGTAGAGTGCAGTGGCGTCACAGCTCACAGCAACCTCCGACTCCTGGGTTTAGGCAATTCTCTGGCCTCAGCCTCCTGAGTAGCTGGGACTACAGGTGCCCGCCACAATGCCCGGCTATTTTTTTGTTGCAGTTCAGTTGGGGCCGGGTTTGAACCCACCACCCTTGGTATATGGGCCCGGTGCCCTACTCACTGAGGCACGGGTACCACCCAAGAGACAAGAACTTTGACAACAAAGTTGAATCCTGATTAAAATAAAGGAAGAAAAATACCATTTATGAAAGAATCAGGGAAATGTCAACCTCAGATTTGATGATATGAAGGAATTATTGTCAAAAGTTTTAGATATGGCAATTGTATTATTGCTATATTTGCATAAAAGATTCTTTGTCTTTTAGAATATGAGGATGTGCATAGATGAAATGCTGTGAACTTGGGAATTTGCCTCAAAATATCCTTCTGGGAGGTAAGGGTAAAAATGAACCAGAATTGGCACAAATGGAATCGCCATGGAAATCTGGGTAGGGGATATATGCATATTTACAGGTTCATTATTCTATTAGTTCTACTTTTGCATATGTTTGAAAATTTCCATAATAGAAAGCAAACAAAAATAAAAACAAACTAAAAAACTCCTGCAATGTAACTTTCTTTAATTTTGAGGACTTTACACAAATTCCCCTGTTTATCTAGACCTGCCCCACGCCGGCGGGCAAGATGATGTTAAAGACCGCAGACACAGAAAGAGAACTCTAGAAACTCTTTGAAAATCTCCTAAACTTCATCAAGGATCATAAAGCAGGGAGGCAAGAGGATAGCCCCCAATACAATGGTAAACTGCTGTCTCCCTCCTTTCTGGTTCTTTTCTTTGCAGACCTTTCAGTAACCCTCTGATATCTGCGGATGGATGATGTTCCTCCCTATACCCCTGGTACTATCTTGCTGGGAAACTTAGTTGCAGGATTCTCGGAGGACAAAACGCAGCTGGGGGCCGTAGGGTCAGATTTGGCCTAAGGCTGGGAAGTTAGGTGGCTTGAACCCAGCATATGCTCCAGACTGGCCCTCCCCGCCCAACTCCCAACCATGCCCCAGACGCTGGGGTGCCAAAGGGGGTGGGGTGGCTACACTGGTCCTCAAATGGAACAGCACCATGGGGGCAAGTACTGGGAAGGAAACACAGGGCAGTGGTCATTCGGAAAAAGTGACAACCACTTCCCCTCCTAGAACACTCCCTGGTGTCAGAGTCTGGGACAGAATCCTGGCTAAGCAGGGAGTTAAATGCGGGGACACCATTGGTTGGGGGAATGCAGGGGTGTGGTCAGAGGTGGACTTTGATTCAAGGGCATGGGCAGAAATGGAGGAAACTCAATTTGGGCCCCAGAGTTGTCAAAGGAATGGGAGCTGGGTAGTACATGGGTCTCATGGATGCAAGGAGCTGGAGCCTGGCCTGATACTTCTGGCTCCTGTCATCCTCCTGCCTCAGCCTTCCAAAGAGAGGCTGGGGTCACAAAAACAAGCTACGGCACCTGGTCTGTGCTTCGGTGTTTTATCTACAGGATGCTGTTAAGGGTCTGTGCTTTGTAAAAATTCCTTTGCAATGTTAATCTTGAGGGAAAAAATCCTTCATCTTAGACTGAGTAAATTTCACTCTGAGACATAGAGGCGGCTTGAAATGGAGTGTGCTCTTTTTTCTTTAACAGGAAATGTCCAAGGGCTGTTCTGGCTTTTGAGCAACATATCTAGCTCTTCATATTTTTATAAGACTTGCTGATTTCAACCTCTTTGAAGTATAAAGAAAAGCTCTTTTTCCATCTTCATATTAGAACGTACTATTATGGTTTATACATAAGGGTTTTTACTGTGTGTGTGGACCTGGTGAGTCACTTAATGATGACTAGATGGAAGTTGCAGGCTAATAAAGAGCTGTTTTCTAAAAATAGACAATTATCAGTGTACTTGACTCACCAGGAAAGGCCACAATAAAAACAGTACTGAAGAAAAAAAGGCACAAGACAGAGTCATATCTTTTGACCTTTTTGGAGTAATGGACCCCTTCAAGAATCTAATGGAAGATATGAATGTCTCAAAAAAATGTACACAATGTGTGTGGATGCACATTTTGCATATGATTTCAGAGGGTTCATGAACCCAAGCAAAAAGCTCTAGAGCAAGAACAACAAAGAGCTGGGAGGAAGCCACAGATTATTTCCATTACAAAAGGATTCTTTGCTCTAAAAAAGGATTTGTTGTAGGCTCCAAAATGCCTTCTGCTATATTTCTGTTGGTTTATTTGATTTGCAAATATTTCACACCTATGAGACTATACAGCTAACCCAGTGTTTTAATCAGTTCAAGCCACTTCCTTGCACACATTCATTAATGAAAGGACAAATGATTTTAACAAGTGTTTACTGCACCCCCTCTCTGTGCAGGCTGTGGGCCACAGAACAGACACAGTTTCTTTCTAGTGGTGCTGATAATCAGCTGGGCAGAACACCATGTCTGTGTGGTCCCTGGCTGTGTCTCCAGCACCTTGGACAGTGCTCAGTACCCTTGATGGCAGCAGTTCCCAACCTGTGGGTCGCAACCCCCTTTTTCCATTTGTAACAATGCAGCAATTAGGAAGGTTGAGAACCACCATCTATGGAATAAATGTGTGAATGAAGGAGAAGGAAGCAAAATACAAAGTGCTGTGAAGAAAACTGAGCACTATAATGGTGACTAAAAGGGGCGAAGGGAAAGACTGTCCGTGGAAGGGGGAGTTGTTAGAGAAGGTGTGCCAGGGAGGAGAGATTTGAGGTGAGTCTTGAAGGATGAGACCTGGGGGAAAGGCATTTCAGGCAGGAAGACCAGACTGTGCAAAAACTCCTCTTTGGTCAGGACAGAGGGGGACAGAGTCCCTGAGGTCCTGGGGTCTGGGGATCTGGGGAGAGGACACAATGAGTCTGGAGCATGGAGAGGAATCAGAGGACATGGGGCCTTCTAAGCAGGGTGCAGAGCTGCTGCTTTAATTCAGAGTGTCATGGGGAAGCAATTAGAGGGTTCAAGCCATGGAGTGATAGGATTTGATCTACATTTTTCAGGAAAAACATTCTGGCTGCTGCGTAGAGAATAAACCCCTGAGAGCAGGGGACAAAGGGAGCAGCTGGAGGCTGTTTGTATGCCGGGTGACAAGAAATGGCTGAATCCAGGTGACCACTGGAGGGAGAGTGGATCAGGTGTGATGACTGATTGGATGTGGACAGAGGGGACTCAGGGGTGGCTTCCTGGCTTCTGGCTGGGAGGATAGTGATATTAATCACAGAGATGAGGTAAATGGAAGACCAGGTTTTGAGGGAGAAATTCTAAGTTTAGAGTTGAATGTGTTGGAATTGAGAAGTTGACTGGCTGTCCAAGCAGAGACATGATGGAGGGAGGGCATGGAGTGTGAATCAGGAGCTGTCACAGCCTGGGGGCGCAGGGGACATTAAAACCTAGAGAGGTAAAGAGACACAGAGTGCTATAAGTGGTCCCAGAGACTCATAGCAGGCACCGGAACCACAAGGAAGCTGGCGCAGGAGACAGGGCAGGAGTGTGGTCAGGCAGGCAGGCCTCTGGGCTCTGACCTGGCCCCAGGTGTTTTCTCTGATGTGTCTCACAGTTCCTTGCAAGACCCTCTTTCCTTCAACTGGTCCGCTGGGCCCCTGAGGTGGTGGGGGTGGGGGGTGCCTTCTCTACCACAGCCTCTGTGAGGAGTTCTGCTTCTCTTGCCTAGAAAGCCCTCCCTGAATTTCTAGACTCTTCTTAATTCCAGTCTCCTCCTTTTTGCTGACAGATCCTGGAGGCAAAGGTCCCATCACCCACCCCTGAAGGAAGCTGTGGATCAGCCCACCAGCCTGCTTGCCCAATGCTGTGCACATTTTCCAGACAGACGTCACACAGCGTCCGTACTATCTCCAAACCACAGAGACCATGAATCCATCACTTCATGTGTCCTGCTGAAGCCTCCTCTGTACTCAAGGTGGAAGGAAACTGCTCCCTGCCAACTCTTAGCCCTTTGTGCCATGGCTGAGTGGGAGGGGTGGAAAAGTGTCAGAATTTTGGACACTCCCTGACTCATAGGTGTACCCCATGCCCTTACCCCCAAACACGACAGCTTGTGCAACCTGGTGCTTTTATCCAAACTTCCTTTCAGATCTCCCATTACATGTGTGTGTCCAAACCTTTGTTTCTAGTGACAAAGGATTGGAGGAGGCAATGGCCATCATGTGGGCACTGAAGCAGGAGCAGGTTTTAGAAAGGAGGCAGGGAGGGGGCCAGAGGCAGTGCAGAGGCAGAACCCCCAACAGCACCAGTAGGGCCTGTGGATAGGAGGCCATGGGCAGAAAGCTTGGACACCTGGCATTGGAGCCATTCAGTGATTCTCTTTGACTAAAAAGATGCTTTACCTCTGCCATGAGATTGGGCAAATGTTACTTATTTTTTTTTTAATTTCTTGTTGGGGATTCATTGAGGGTACAAGAAACCAGGTTACACTGATTGCATTTGTTAGGTAAAGTCCCTCTTACAATTGTGTCTTGCCCCCCAAAAGTGTGGCACACACCAAGACCCCACCCCCTTACTCCTTCCCTCTCTCTGCTATTTCTTTCCCCACCCCTCCCTCCTTCTTTCTCTCTCTGCTCTCCCCTTCTCCCATCCCCACCATGTCATCATTTGTCATTAATTGTCCTCATATCAAAACTGAGTACATAGGATTCATGCTTCTCCATTCTTGAGATGCTTTACTAAGAATAATGTGTTCTACTTCCATCCAGGTTAATACAAAGGCTGTAAAGTCTCCATTTTTTTAATGGCTGAATAGTATTCCATAGTGTTCATATACCACAGCTTATTAATCCATTCCTGGGTTGGTGGGCTTTTAGGCTGTTTCCACATTTTGGCGATTGTAAAGTGAGCTGCAATAAACAGTCCTGTGCAAGTGTCTTTATGATAAAAGGATTTTTTTGCTTCTGGGTAGATGCCCAGTAATGGGATTGCAGGATCAAATGGGAGGTCTAATCTGAGTTCTTCGAGGGTTCTCCATACTTCCTTCCAAAAGGTTGCATTAGTTTACAGTCCCACCAGCAGTGTAAAAATGTTCCCTTCTCTCCATATCCACACCAGCATCTGTAGTTTTGAGATTTTGTGATGTGGGACATGATCACTAGGGTTAGACGGTATCTCAGGGTAATTTTCATTTGTGTTTCTCTAATAATTAGGGATGATGAGCATTTTTTCATGTTTGTTAGCCATTTGTCTGTTTTCTTTAGAGAAGATTCTATTCATGTCTCCTGCCCTTTGATATATGAGATTGTTGGCTTTTTTCATGTGGATTAATTTGAGTTCTCTATAGATCCTACTTATCGAGCTTTTGTCTGATTCAAAATATGCAAATATTCTTTTCCATTGTGTAGGTTGTCTATTTACGTTGGTTGTTGTCCCCTTAGCTGTACAGAAGCTTTTCGGTTTTATTAAGTCCTATTTGTTTATTTTTGTTGTTGTTGCAAGTGCCATAGCAGTCTTCTCCATGAAGTCTTTCCCCAGGTTGTTATCTTCCAGTGTTTTTCCTATGCTTTCTTTGAGAATTTTTATTGTTTCATGCCTTAAATTTAAGTCCTTTATCCATCTTGAATCAATTTTTGTGAGTGGATAAAGGTGAGGGTCCAGTTTCAGTCTTTTACATGTGGATATCCAGCTCTCCCAGCACCATTTATTGAATAGGAAGTGTTGTATGTTCTTGTTTGGTTTATTGAAGATTAGGTGGTTGTAAGATGTTAGTTTCATTTCCTGTTTTTTCTTTTTGATTTCAAATGTCTATGTCTCTATTTTTGTGCCAGTACCATGCTGTCTTGAGCATGATGTCTTTGTAGTATAGCCTAAAATCTGATATGGTGATGTCCCCCGCTTTGTTTTTATTACTAAGAACTGCTTTAGCTATACAGGATCTTTTCTGGTTCCAAACAAAACGCAGAATCATTTTTTCCAATTCTTGCAAGTACAATGTTGGTATCTTAACAGGGATGACAATGAATAGGTAGATTGCTTCATGAAGTATAGACATTTTAACAATGTTGGGCAGCACCTGTGGCTCATTGAGTAGGGCGCCGGCCCCATATACCCAAGGTGGCAGGTTCAAACTTGGCCTTGGCCGAACTGCAAAAACAGAAAAATACCCGGGCTTTGTGGCAGGCGCCTATAGTCCCAGCTACTCGGGAGGCTGAGGCAAGAGAATCACCTAAGTCCGGGAGTTGGAGGTTGCTGTGAGCTGTGTGATGCCACAGGACTCTACCGAGGGCAATAGAGTGAGACTCTGTCTCTACAAAAATAATAATAATAATAACAATGTTGATTCTTCCCAGCCATGAGCATGGTATCTTCTTCCATTTGTTAATATCCTCTGCTCTTTCCTTTCTTAGGATTTCATAATTTTCTTTATAGAGGTCCTTTACCTCCTTTGTTAGGTATATTCCTAGGTATTTCATTTTCTTTGAAGCTATGGTGAAGGGAGTTGTGTCCTTAATTAGCCTCTCATCTTGACTGTTATTGGCATATAAAAAGGCTACTGACTTGTGGACATTGATTTTATATCCTGAGACATTACTGTATTTTCTGCTGACTTCTTTTTGGGGTTCTCTACTTAGATAAGATCATATCATCAGCAAAGAGGGAGAGTTTGACCTCCTCTGCTCCCATTTGGATGCCCTTTATTTCCTTGTCTTGCCTAATTGTATTGGCTAGCACTTCCAGCACTATGTTGAATAGTCATGGTGAAAGAGGACAATATTGTCGATTCTAGTTCTAAGAGGAAAAGTTTTCAGTTTTACTCCATTCAGTAAAATATTAGCTGTGGGTTTGTCATAGATAGCTTTGATCAGTTTCAGAAATGTGCCACATATGCCTATACTTTTCAGTGTTCTAATTAAAAAAGGATGCTGGATTTTATCGAATGCTTTTTCTGCATCTATTGAGAGGATCATATGATCTTTGTTTTTGCTTCTGTTAATATGGTGGATAATGTTTATGGACTTGCATATGTTAAACCAGCCTGAATTCCTGGTGAAGGATGCAGGGATGAAACCTAAT
>CAUYON010019076.1:0-11278 GCA_963573935.1 Arctocebus calabarensis | reverse complement strand
AACAACAGGAATCTGCATACTCATACAAAAACATGGAAGCTAAATAACCTTATGCTGAAGGATAGCTGGGTCATAGACGAGATTAAGAAGGAAATTACCAAATTTCTGGAAGAAAATGACAATCAAGACACAAATTATCAGAATCTATGGGACACTGCAAAGGCAGTCCTAAGAGGGAAATTTATAGCACTCCAAGCCTTCCTCTAGAAGTCTTTGATCTAGTAGTAGCATTACATCTGTCCAGGAGAGGTCAAACCTTTGTTCTAACCCTTGGGACTCAGTGTACCTATCTGGGTTATCAGAAAATTTGCCTAAATCAACCTTAATTTGTTTTAAATCTGTCAGAGAAAATGGAGTGAATACTTATTCATTTACCCTTTTACCACCTGCAGTCTTGACCAAATGACACAAAGGATATAGCTGCTTTTGGGGGGTCCCAATAGGAACAGAGAAAACTCTTGGAACAGACTCCTTCTTGGGGTTTTCTAAAGGCACAGAGGAAGGTGTGATATAAATAGATAGTGGGCTTGAACTAGGTGTTGATAGCATCTTTCTCAGGAACGCCTTGCCATTTAGGGAAGTTACTACAGCCAGGAGACATGGATCAATCTGACAAGTTTTATACAATTGGGGTCTGTCTCCAATAAAAAGGAAAGCTTGTACATAGGTGATTCAGGTCACTTCCCTTCTTGTTTACCATAATTTAGAGTACCTTCTGGTGGTCATTGTTCACCACTAGAGAGTCAAAAGTAAGGCCAGGCCTGGGTGCAGAAGAAAACTGTGCATTATTTTTCTAGTGTCTAGGGATTAAGTATGTCCCAACATAGCCAAGTGGGGTGTTCCAGCAGCATAAGTACAAAAATCAGATATCCAGGAGCCATAGTTGTCCCACCTGATGAAAATTCACTTGGCAAAAGAACATGTTACCAGATGTTCTCTTACAGAGTGATCGTCACCCACATGTGGGAAAGAACAAATGCCCAGTGTCTTAATCAATCCCACCCCTGTGTTCCTAGATTTTCAAAGCATCCTCTGACCAACTCAGGAAGTAATCCAGCTAAACAAAAGCTGGAAAGCTTCTGATGCTTAGGGAAGAATCCCTGAGGAAAGTGGCTTCTTCAGTCCCTGTGCTTGTCTGGATTTAGCGACAATTACCAATGTAGCTCTTTGTACACATGGGATCTCTTGTGCTTTTTATTTCACACAGCACAGCCTGAAAAATCAGGTTTCCAGGAGGCTGTTATCCCCTAATGTAAGTTCTGCCCTTTTCTGCATCTGTCCTTGGGTATATACCTGTCAATCTCAGTGGGGATGAACTCCACCCTGGAGAAAAAGGCTGTGAAGTGCTTGCACTTGTAACCCTTTATATTTTTTTTATTAAATCATAACTGTGTACATTGATGCAATTATGGGGTACAATGTGCTGATTTTTTTTTTTTTTGAGACAGAGCCTCAAGCTGTCACCCTAGAGAGAGTGCTGTGGCATCACAGCTCACAGCAACCTCCAATTCCTGAGCTCAAGCGAGTCTCCTGCCTCTGCTTCCCAAGTAGCTGGGACTACAGGTGCCAGCCACAACGCCTGGCCATTTTTTGGTTGCAGCCGTCATTGTTGTTTGGCGGACCCAGGCTGGATTTGAACCCGCCAGCTCAGGTGTACGTGGCTGGCGCCTTAGCTCGTTGAGCCACAGGAGCCGAACCACAATGTGCTGATTTTATGTACAATTTGAAATACTATGTTACCCTTTATAAATTTTACAGGTTTTTTCTAACTTCCAAGTAATGGGGAAAATAGGCTTCTTATTGTGGGAAGATCTTAAATGCTATATTTTCCATCCTCCTTTCTTCCCCAAAAGTTGGCAAGGCAACAATAATTAAATGCAGAAAAAAAATAAGGGTTGAAAGACATTTAAAAATTTTTGCAATAGAATTAGTTACATAGCTTAAGTCTTAGAAAAACCTGGAATATCTTTGAACTTTCTCATTTATACTAATGAACCAGAAAAAAAATTCAAATAACCAGGGTCATTTTCTTTGCCTTTCTTCATTTCTGAAGGTTTTCTTTCTTTTTTCTTTTAAAGATGAAACTGAGACTTAGGTCTTAGGGCAATTTTAGCCAGGGGGCTTGCCCCAGAATTCATCGTAGGCTCCTGATTGCCCAGAGATGCCATGTAGAGGAGTCATTTAACATAGCTTAGCTTTTCTTCTCAAACATGCAAAAAGCCAATTGAATTTAATTTTGCAGGAAATGCAATGAAAAGAACGTCTTTCAAACACAATTATAACATCTGAAAAATATCAGAAAGAGCCAGTACAAACATAACTAAATATAATGCAATCCTTTACTGACATTGGAAGAAAGCCCACAAACCACAAAGAGAGAGACAGAGACAAAGAGAGCAGAGTAGCAGAGGTCTATAGAGATAAATAGAAATTTGGGGCCAAGGACGACATGAGCAAATAGTAAAAGAGCTGGAAGAACATGTTATACAGAAGGCTCTCCAGTGCTGTGGGGTCAGAACAATTGCTGCAGACCCCAGGACCTATGGGTGCTACTTCGGTTGCTTGGCTTCCAACCAGAGAAAAAGAGTGGATACAGAATGGATTAAGAAGCCTTCTAAAAATTCCCTTCATCTCCTTTCTTTTAGAGCCAATGGAAATTAGAAAGCTCATTCCCCAACAGCCTCTCACCCATGACCTGGAGTTTGGCAGCCTCACTATGCATTTTTAGGGGCGGATGGACATCTCCATCATTATTATTATTATAGAGAAAAACATGATATAGTTAAGTATTTCCATTGATTAACACAGATCTTCAATTCTGGACTATGCCCCCAAAATATGTTATGGGAATTTATTTCTTTAGAAGGTCCTTGGTCCCAGGGATTGGAAGAATGAACCACAGATCAGTGGTAAGAAAGGATTTTAAATTTCCCTCTTAGGACTGCCTTTGCTGTATCCCAGAGGTTCTGATAATTCATATCTTCATTGTCATTTTGTTCCAAAAATCTGGTAATTTCATTCTTAATCTAGTCTATGACCCATCTATCCTTCAGCATACGATTATTTAGCTTCCATGTTTTTGTATGAGTTTGCAGATTCTTGTTATTGTTGAGTTCAAATTTTATTCCATGGTGGTCTGAGAAGATACAAAGAATAATTTCTATTCTTTTAAATTTGCTGAGATTAGATTTGTGACCTAAGATGTGATCAATTTTGGAGTATGTTCCATGGGCTGATGAGAAGAATGTGTATTAAGTTTTATTAGGATGAAATGTTCTGTAGATGTCTGTTAAATCCAGATGTTGAATGGTTAAGTTTAAATCTCAAATTTCTTTACTTAGCTTCTTATTGGAGGATCTATCCAAGACTGCTAAGGGAGTATTTAAATCTCCAACTACTATGGAGCTGGAGGAAATCAGGTTACTCATGTCTATTAGAGTTTTTCTTATAAATTGAGGCACATTCTGGTTGGGTGCATAAATATTAATAATTGAAATCTCATCATACTGAGTATTACCTTTAACAAATAAGAAATGTCCGTCTTTATCCTTCCTTATTTTCGTTGGTTTAAAGCCTATTTTATCTGCAAATAAGATTGCCACGCCTGCTTTTTTCTGTTTTCCAATTGCCTGGAATATAGATGACCATCCCTTCACCTTGAGTCTATATTTATCTTTTAAGGTAAGGTCAGACTCTTGAATGCAGCATATATCTGGCCTGAGTTTTTGTACCCAGTCAGCCAATCTATGCCTCTTTAGAGGACAATTTAAACCATTACATTAATAGAAACCAATGATATATCTTGAGAAAATTTAGTGGACTTTTTAAATCCTTTTGTAGCTTTGTGAGTTGAACTTTGATAAAAAGTTTCTGGACGAGTTTACTTTTGCATTGGAGGTTTACGCTGGTCATTATGGAGAATAGGTCTGAGAATATCCTGGAGAGCTGGTTTAGTTATGGCTAATTTCTTCAACATGTGGATGTCATTAAAGTATTTAATTTCTCCATCATAGATGAAACTCAGTTTAGCTGGATACAAGATCCTGGGTTGAAAGTTATTTGTTTTAGGAGATTAAAAGCCAATGTCCATTCTCTTCTTGCTTGAAAGGTTTGATCAGAGAGATCTGTAGTTATTCTAATATTCTTCTCCTTGTAGGTTATAGATTTCTTACATCTGGTTGCTTTCAAAATTTTCTCCTTCATATTAATTTTAGTGAACTTAATTATCATGTGCCTGGAGGATGTTTTATTCAGGTTGAGTCATGCTGAAACTGTCTGCTATCTGTGTTTCAGAATTTCTTGGCATGTCTGGAAAATTCTCTTTCATAATCTTGTAGAGAAGAGACTCTGGGCCTTGTGACGTCACTTCATCGTTTTCAGGTATCCCTATAAGGCGAATGTTGGTTTTCTTCTAGTTATCCCAGAGCTGTCTGAGAGAATGATCTGTTTTTGCTTTCCATTTCTCTCTCTCTTTGTCGGTTTGGGAGCATTTGATAGTTTTGTCTTCCATGTCAGAAATTCTTTCTTCTGCTTGCTCCATTCTGTGGCTGAGGGATTCTACTTTGTTTCTCAGATCTTTGGGGGCTGCAATTTCTTGCCTCAATGTGTCCAAATCTTTGGTCATTTGGTCTTTGAATTCCTTGACTTCTTGGGACAATTTTTGAAATGCACCCAGAATTTCTAAATCCAACTGTTCCTCTATTTTATTGATCTTGTTTGCAATCCAAATTCTGAATTCAATTTCTGACATTTCAACCATCTGTTTATGCATAGGATGCTCGCTTGTGTCTGCCAGATTATTCCTTGGGGGGGGGGCTGACCTAGTCTGGTTGTTCATATTTCCAGAACTTTTCCATTGATTCCGCCCCATGATTAATTTTACACCGTTTGGCTAGATGAGTAGATAAGGACAATTTGGGCTGGGAGTTCTAGGAGTAGTGATTGACCAGTCCTTTGCTTAAAAGCTTAGACTGGTGTCTGTACCTTTCCCCCTAGAGTTTTGCCAAAGACTCGTAGACAGCCACTGCTTGCGAAACTGGGGACCTTCTTGGTGTGGTGGGGTTAAGTGGTTCTGTCTTATTTTCAGCTGGTCTTTGTCTTACCCTAGAGAATCTGTTACTCTGGATTGAAATCTGAGCTGTGAAGGAATACCAGAGTTAAGTCACCACACCCCCCACAGGCAACAATTGAAAAAGCCAAATAAAACCTTCCCACTACCACACACCCAGGGTACCATTTTGGAAAGTCCTCGGGATTAGCCCAGTTGAAGAGGTTCCCATCAATTGTCCTAGCCAACACCGATCTCAAATGGAAGAGTTAAAAAAGTCTCCGTCAAATAGATAGCAGGGATCTGTAGGAAGCTCTTGCATAATTCACTCCAGTGCTCTGTGAGCTCAGGAGGACACCCACCCAGCAAGTAGATTAGTCTGGGAAAGTTGATGCCTCCTTCCCCACCTTGCCCCTCTGTCACACCCAGTTGGTGGTAACAGTTGTGATCCAGTTACCTCCAATGAGCAGATGCTCCAGAGGTTTGCGCCTGCCTGGGTCACAGTGAGGTCTGTGGCTCCACAACCAGTCCGCTATTTCCTGTCACTGTTTGGCAGGGGGAGGTGAGGCCTGACAACCTGGGTACTTGACAGGGGTTGGGGCGATTCACTCAGTTCCAGCTTTGTCCCTGATTGATGTTGCTGCTGGAACAGAACAAGTTTGCAGAATTTATTTCTGTCAAGGCTATTTTCCCTGATCAGACTGGGGCTGCAAATGGGTTTTACTTAGTCTGTGAGTTCCAGCACTTTGTCTCAGCTTTCATCCCCTGAGGGTCAGGCTAAGTAAAGCAGCCCCTCTGTGAATATTCTAATCCCTGGGCTCTGTCCCGGCCGGTACCGCCTCAGGCAAATCCTTCATGTGCCTTGGTTGCTGGGTCTGCTCTGCTGGCACCAGAGAAGCCGCTTGCTTCCCCTGGCTGCCCAGAATACTGGGAGTGTCTCCTCAAAACATCCCCAGGGGTGCAGCTCTTCAACTATTGTTCCCGGAGCTGGTTGCTGTCTTGTGCCTCAGGAGACCTTCCCACCAGCCAGGTCTCCTCTCCTCCCCTCTCACCACTCCTGAGCCGGAAAACCAGCACAGTTCAGCAATGGTCTGCGCCCGTCCACACCCCTCAAGAAAATCTCCAAGAATCTCGACTCTGTGTGGAACAGGCCTCCAGATCTTGGGGTGAGAGTGGAGGGGAACACCAGGAACACCAACTTGCAGGTAGAGAGTATATACAGTTTTATGCCTGGCTGGAGAGCACCGCGGCACCCTAGTAGGGGAAGGAGGTCCGGTTTTCAGAGGGTCTCTCCCCTGGGGTAGAGTGGGAGGACATCCGAACTCTGCTCACTTGTTTGTATGGAGTATACTGTGAACCTCTCTCATGGGGGCGGGGACTCTCGTCCGCTTGGTGATGTGCTCTGTACCTTTTCGTTTGTGTCCTTGGGGTCTCAGGTCACCCCAGCAGGGTTGATGTGCACTCTTTGACCCTTTCTTTTGGCTCAGATCCAAACCATTGGCTTTCTTGCTGAGTTTCTGTCCTTTAACTCTTTTTCTGGATGGGAACCTCTGCAGAAAGCTGGCTACAGATCGCCATCGTGGCTCCTCCCCCCCTAAAAAGCTTTTTCATAGCAAAAGAAATAATGAAAATAGTAAATAGACAATCTACAAAGAGGAAAGAAATGTTCACAAACTATGTATTGACAAAGAACTAACATCCAGGCTCTCCAAGGAATTCAAATAACTCAGCAAGAAAGAAACAAAACAAACCAAATAAACCCATTAAAAAGTGAGCAAATGATATAGCAGGCATTTTGCAAAAGAAGATATACAAATGACCAGGAAACAATAAAAAGGAGCTGTAGCTCAAAGGAGTAAGGCGCTGGCCCCATATACTGGAGTTGGTGGGTTAAAACCCAGCCCCTGCCAAAAACTGAAAAAAAAAAAGTGAAATAAAATAACCAAATCCAAAGCCTTATACTTGGCGTTTTCCCACAGTCCTACGTCTTTCTCATGGTGCATTTTTGACAAACACTGCCAAGCATATTGTAGAGGCTTAACAAATAAACTTTGATTAATAAAAATGATGCAAATTAACTAAATGCTGTGGTATTACTAGTTGTATTTAGAAGATTTATTAGAAAGGAAAATAACCCTCTTTTTCAATTTTGGCTTTTAAGGTGTTCCTGATTGAAATCATTCTTTCAGCTTTAAATAGTGGTATTTTTTTTCTTTATTAAATCATAGCTGTGTATATTAATGCAATCATGGGGTACAATGTGCTGGATTCATATACAATCTGAAATATTTTCATCAAACTGGTTAACATAGACTTCATGGCATTTTCTTAGTTATTGTGTTAAGACATGTATAGTCTGCATTTAGTAAGTTTCACCTGTACCCTTCTAAGATGCACCATAGGTGTGGTCCCACTGATTACCTCCACCCATCCTCCCCCGCCCCTCCTCTCCCTTGCTCCTTTCCCCATATTCTTGTTCTATAATTGGGTTATAGCTTTCAAAGCTATAGATTAGTTTCACAGTAGGGCTGAGTACATCAGATACTTTTTCTTCCATTCTTGAGATACTTTGCTAAGAAGAATGTTCCATCTCCATCCATGTAAACAAGAAAGAGGTAAAGTCTCCATTTTTTCTTTAAGGCTGCATAATATTCCATGATGTACATATACCACAATTTATTAGTCCATTGGTGGGTTGATTGATAGTGATCAAAACAGCATGGTACTGGCACAAAAACAGAGAGGTAGATATATGGAACAGAATAGAGAACCAAGAGATGAACCCAGCTACTTATCAGTATTTGATCTTTGACAAGCCAATTAAAAACATTCAGTGGGGAAAAGATTCCCTATTTAACAAATGGTGCTGGGTGAACTGGCTGGCGACCTGTAGAAAACTGAAACTGGACTCACACCACCAGTTCAGGGGCTGATTCAAATGTACATTTTTTTAAGCCTTTATTATTATTATTGTTATTGTTATTCTTTGCAGTTTTTGGCCAGGCCTGGGTTTGAACCCACCACCTCTGGTATATGGGGCCAGTGCCCTACTCCTTGAGCAACAGGGGCCACCTCAAATGTACATTCTTTATATAATCAGGTCTTTGGGGAAAAGTAGGAGGGGGGTCTAATAAATAGTATTATTGCTTAGATGCTTAGAAGACATGCCCAATACAGATTAACACTTGGGTGAAATTTAGTGTTGTCTTATTTTACATTCTGACATCTACACCCTCATTTGTACCCATATCTCTTTATGTTATGTTATCTCTTTACATCTATATGTGGAGTTTTCTTCACCACTCACTTGTGCCAGATACTGTTATAAAAATTTTATATTATTTTCTTTTACAATTAGCTCTTTCCAACTTATGAATTAGATGTTATCCACATTTTAGGGGTAATGATACTGAGGAATAGGAACAACTTCCTTGAGGTCATGTAACTAATATCTGAAAGAGTTAGCATTCACATCCAGTTGTCCTCTTCTCTTGCCTGATAGCTTACACACCACCTTGCAACAAGGATACCACTGCATTTTCCTGTTCACTGGTCCCTGACGCCATTTGAATCTACTTCCCAGGATGTCAGCACTTTCCATAATCTGGCGTTGTCTTGCCCTTCATCACATCTGCCAACATTTGCTCTGCTTTAAACTGTGGTTCACTAGAGGATTTATTACTCTTTCTTGCCTGTTTTGTCAGAGGTAATTTAGTTTTTAAAAAGCTTTCATCAGAGATGGTATAATATGTAGGAGTTTGTGCATTAGTTTTAATCCACATGGGCAATAGTTGCCTGAAGAGGGAATATATTCTTAGGGGTGATGTGGTATTTAATTAAAAGGACACTCAAAGGAGAGAGCTCCTATGAGCTCTTCATCTGTCATTAGCTGTAATCAACATTTAGACGCTCTGTTAATTAGCAAAATGAATGTTGGAAATTAGTTTTCACATGCAAATGTCTTTTTGTATAGAATGTCTTTTTTTTCTTTTGGGCAAATACTTAGTAGTGGAATTGCTGGATCACATGGTAAATCCATTTGTAGTTCTTTGAGGTATCTCCATATTACTTTCCCTAGAGGTTGTACTAGTTTGTGGAGGGGGCAGTGGTAAATTCACATTTAGCAGGTACAATATATGCTATCTGGGGGATGGACACAATTATAACCTTGACTCAAACTGTACAAAACTGAATGTGTGTAACCAAAACCTTTGTACCCATGTAACATTCTGAAATTAAAATGAAAACAAAATATTAGTTTTCTAATTTTTTAAGTGAAATGAACTGTGTTCAAGATACATGAATTAGCCTGAAATCTGGACAGTGTATAAGAATCTACCAAATTTGATAGTCTGTATTCTTTAGAATGGTGCCTCTGGTCAGCCTATGGGTAGCTTAATATTTGAAAATGTCTTTTTGCCTAATGCTGGACATACCAGTTGACCCTGCCTTTGGAATATAATTGCTTTTATCTCCAGGGATCCTTTCATGTCAGTATGGTCAAAGCCCCCAAAAAGACAGAGCTGGGACTGGACCTCATATAACAGATCTCTGTTTGTTTACTTGCCTGCTTCCCACTAAAGGTTTATAAGTGCAGAAAAATCTAGTCTGCAGGTTATTTTTGTTGGAAACTAATGGTGAGATTGTAGGGAGCCTTTGCTTACATCCAAAGTCATTACCTATTAGTGGTCCTTGGTGTCTTCCATAAACTTCTGAAAATTACAAATGAGCAGATAGGCTTATTTGGTTTGCTGTCACCCCCTTCAAATTCATTACTCCTCTTTAAACTCTTTCATAAATATTGATTAATATGGCACACCCCCATGAAGCCTTTGTTGACTCTTTCCAACTCTTTCTGATCACTGTTATGGACTTAAGACTTATATAGGGATCACATAAGAAAGCTTTTGATTATACATGCATTTTCCTGACAGTTTTCATTATGTGATTTAGATGCAACTTAATTAATTAAAGAACAAGATTTGCATTAAGTGGATCCCAGTTGGTTACAATACCAGTCACAATCGGTAACTATGCTTTTGAAAACAGGAAAGCAGTATTGCTGCTCTTTGTTCCTGGCATATCTGTACTTTTATCCTTTGGTGCTTTGCTTATCATTTTGTTCTTTTGTTCTCTTTGTGTTTCTCTTTTGAACTTTAATAGAAGCAAAATTGCAAAATAAAGGTCAAGGGTGACAGAATAAAACAGTTACTTAATATGTGGATGAAAGATCAAAGGAGAAAGATTTTGCTTTTGCTTTCATCAGCTTTAGCTCACTAATTTATTATTTTTAACTTGTAATAATAGCATGCACTTACAGAATATTTTTCTATGAAAATGATGTTTGTCACTGAAATTCCTTCAGGGTAAACAATTTTGTATGGTGAGTTTGAAGTTTTTTTTTTTTTTGCAGTTTTTGGCTGGAGCTGGGTTTGAACCTACCACCTCTGGCATATGGGGCTGGCGCCCTACTCCTTTGAGCCACAGGCACCACCCCGAGTTTTCAGTTCTTTAGCTCTGGACCTCTTCTCTTTAAATTAATAGTTTATATATATATTTTTAAATCTTAAGATTTCTTAGGATCTTACTTTATGTGTGTTTGTGTAATTATAACAGAACGTGTGTATAGTTGTGATGGAGTATTTAATTGTTTAATGGTTGAAATATTATTTATTCAGTGGGATTAAAACATCCTCAAAGAGTAGTAACCTACTGAACCTAATTCTAGGCACATGATGAGAGAAGGAAGGAGGAGAGTATGGGGGAAGAGACCCTATATCAAGTGCTGGTTAATTAAAGTCCACCTAGCATTTTAGGGGGAGGAGCCAAGATGGCGGTCTGTAGCCAGCTTTCTGCAGACGCTCCTGTCCAGAAGGAGGGTTAAAGGACAGAAATTTAGAGAGAAAGCCAACGGTTTGGAACTGAGCCAAGAGACAAGGTCGAGGAACGCACATCAACACTGCTGGAGCGACCTGAGACCCCAAGGATACAAATAAAAGGTACAGAGCACATCGCCAAGTGGACGGGAGTCCCCTCCCCCAAGAGAACAGCTCACAGTATACGCCATACCTCCATACAAACAAGCGAGCAGAGTTCAGATGTCCTTCTACTCTACCCCACGGGAGAGACCCTCTAAAAACCAGACTTCGTTCCCCTGTGCCGCGGCACTCTCCTGCTAGGCATAAAGCTGTATAAAACTGTATATATTCTCTACCTGCAAGTTGGAACTCC
>CAUYON010019075.1:0-16959 GCA_963573935.1 Arctocebus calabarensis | reverse complement strand
CAGTTCTTGAGACATCTTTTGGGTCTTTTGGATTACTGCTTGAAATTCTAATTCCATCTTTTCCTCCACTGAGCTGATCTTAGTTGCTATCCAGACTCTGAATTCAACTTCTGACATCTCAGCCATTTGCTTATGCAAGGGATCTTGTGCTTCATCTGCCTTGTCATTTCTTGGGGGAGTTGATCTACTCTGGTTATTCATATTGCCAGAGTTTTTCTGTTGATTCCGCCTCATGATTATTTTTCACTGTTGCATATGACCATCCTCAGAGTTGCCCATCCTCTTCCAGATCTTACCCTGGCAGAATCACTCTGTTGTTACTGGATCTTTGTAGGGAGTGACCCTGTGTTTCTAATGATTTCTCAAACCCTGCAGTGTGGAGAGCTTAAATCCTCCTCAGCCTGCTTAGAAGACACTTTAAATTGCTAACTTGGGCTAAGCCGAGGCTTCCCCAGGAAAGTGCTATGGCTGGAATCACTCCTTGAATGGCTATCCACTTACCCAGTGTGCCAAAACCAGTCTCACCCTATTCCCCTGAGGGCTAAGGCTGCAAGGTGTCTCAGTCTCCGCCTTTAGGCTGCTCAGTCACTAGATTACTCGCTCCTGCCCAATGCCTGTTTTGCAACCCTGAGGGTGAAGCTTGCCAGGGCAGTTCTCCCACAATGGCTCCACACAGCCCCCACCAAACACTGGCAGCTCCGTTTGGCTTGGTGGCCCAGTCTGGGGCCCCAGGCAACACTCAAAAAAACCCCACACTCCTGCCCAGTTTCTCCCAAGGCAGTTCAACCAAGTGCTAAGTCCAAAAGAAACCCAAACGGCTTACAGACAAGGCCCTTCCAGCCTGCAGTCCCACTGCTGCCCCACCCACAGCCGCCGACAGGATCAGACCGAATGAACAGATGCAACCACTTGCCCAATCTCCGCCACTTTAGCCTTCCTCAGGGTGTTCAGAAGCCTCATGCTGTCTCCCTTGTCCCCAAAGTGAAGTTTCTGGGCAGATCCTGCCTGGCAGAGATGCCTGAAGTCCTCTCTCCCCAGTCTCACTGTGCCCAGCTGCAAGGAAGCTGTTACTCGTCCGCCATCTTGCTCCGCCCTCCGCAGCTGCTCTTCAAGATGGGAATCCTTGAATATAAACTGATCTTGTCATCACCTTTGGTGGATAGAAGACAGTAGAAGTCATGGTGTTGCTAAAAGATAAACTGAGTTAGGTTAAAATTTTGAAAAGTTTATTTGCACTGACAGTGATTCATGAATTGGGCAGATCACAAACAATCTGAGAATCTGCCAAAGGCACGAGGGGGAGGCTTTAATAGGATAAGTGCAGAAGCAAGGCAAATAGAGTGTTTGGTTGGTTAGAGTGGAGCAGAAGCCTTATTTGCATCACTCCAGAGGACCATCTCTAGTACAATGTTAGTTAGCAGTTTCTGATTGGTTGAGCTTTGTTTTTCTGTTGACATTGAGTTTGGTTTTGGCCTGCTTACATTGGAATCCAGGGTCCTGGAGCTGTTTCAGTTTAATGACCTCCGAATTAATGAAGTACTTCTAAGTGTAGACTCCAGCACTTTCACTTGCTGTACTGGAACCCTGCCCTGTGAACAAGCCCAGGCTAGCCTGCTGGAGGAGGAGACATAGGTAGGTAGTTCGGTTCCTTCCATCACCTGGTTTATAGCCAGCCAACTGCTCAACACGTGAGTGAGATCACTAAAGATGGGCCAGCGTCCCGTCACTCTGCCACCCGACTACAGAGGTGAAAACAAGCCCAGCCAAGACCATATGAGCAGGATGATCCAGTTGACTTACAGGCTGTGAGCCTGAATAAATGGTTGTTGTTTTAAGCCACTAAGTTTTAGAATAATTGTTATGCAGTGATAAATAGCTTGTAAAGAGATCATCACTTAGAAAAAAAGTTGAATTAAGAGAGGTTGATGTTATCAGTATGGATACAGACTTGTCCAAAAGGAAAAAGAAAAAAACAAAAAACAAAAAACATCTGCAATATCAAAATAGTCCTCTGGTAAAGTCACTTGGTTTGCCAGAGCTCAAATGAGACATTTCCCAAATTCTGACTCCTGGCCAGGGTAGGCAATGTGAGTATTGCAGGCAACGAGAATTTATAGCACTGTTGTTAATATAGTTTATTTTTTGTATTTCCATCTTTCAATCTAAGGTGAGTTTGGCTGATCATCTCAGATGGCTGTAATGGTAATTGTGAAGTTTTCTTTAATGTAGAATCTTGCCTAAGGGAATCTCTCCAAGCACAGGTGTTAGAGATTCTCTGCTAAAGACAATGCTTTATGTTTTAGAGTAATGGTTTGCCCAAATATCAATAGCAATGGGTACTTACTCTATACAACTTATCCCATGGATGCTTGTTTGCTATATAGAATATTTTGCCTCCTATCTCAATATGGTGAGAAGGCACAGGCCCTAATTCACTTTTACATAGACAAAAATTTTAACACAGAGAAGAGATTTTAAACTGCATCCTGGTGGAGTACAAAGCATTCCATCTTTCATTAATGGATTATTTCTAGTTCTGGAAGTTATATTAAAGTACAGATTTTGAAGAAATGATAAACCTTGAGGCTCAGCGCCTGTAGCACAGTGGTTATGGCACCAGCCACATACACTGAGGCTGGCAGGTTTGAACCCAGCCCGGGCCAGCTAAACAAAAATGACAACTGCAACAAAAATAGCCTGGTGTTGTGGTGGGCACCTGTAGTCCCAGCTACTTGGGAGGCTGAGGCAAGAAAATTGCTGAGCCCAAGAATTTGAGGTTGCTGTAAGCTGTGACACCACAGCACTATAAACCTTGCTAATTAGTAATAAATTTAGCATATAGTAAGTTCTTCAGTTCCTATGTCCAGAGTCGAAGGCTGATAAAAGATAAAGAAAACCATAGTCTTATTTGGCTTTGAATAGATTTGTACCTAAAGTAAAACAACAACAACAACAACAACAACAAAAACACATAGCAGTTTCCAGTGTCACCGTTGTCATACCTAAAGTCTTCACCGGAAGACATAATGGACTATCTGAGGACTGGGGGAAGGATGCTCAGAAGAGGGACACTCATCTTGGTTACTGAGTATGAATAAGAGTCAGTCAGATCCAGGAAAGAGGAAGGAGTCCCAGGAAGAGGCACTATCATATGCCAAGGTCAGAAACATGCAAGAGAATGCATAATTGAACCAAGAGCTACAGTTTTGTGAACACAAGCTAGTTTGTGTATTTATATAAAGAAAAAATATGAGTAGTGACTAACATAGAAGGGATGCTCAATTAAGAATTTTATTAATCAAATTTTTTTTTTTTTGCAGTTTTTGGCTGGGGCTGGGTTTGAACCCGCCACCTCTAGCATATGGGGCCAGTGCCCTACTCCTTTGAGCCACAGGTGCTGCCCAATCAGGATATTTTTAAGAAAAATTATAGGCCAGATGCGGTAGCTCATGTCTGTAATCCTAGCACTCTGGGAGGCCTGGGTGGGTGGATTGCCCGAGCTCACAGGTTCCAGACCAGCCTGAGCCAGAGCAAGATCCCATCTCTAAAAATAGCCTGGTGTTGTGGCAGGTGCCTGTAGCCTCACCTACTTGGGAGGCTGAGGCAAGAAAATTGCTTGAGCCCAAGAGTTCAAGGTTGCTGTGAGCTATGATGCCACGACACTCTCCTAAAGACCACAAAGTGAGACTCTGTCTCCAAAAAAAAGAAAAAGAAAAAAAAGGAAGGAAGGAAAGGAGGGAGGGAGGGAGGGAAGGAGAAGGAAAGAAGGAAGGAAGGAAGATAAAGAAAGAATATAAATTAGCTTGATGAAGCTAGGGGATATATTAATTTTACCAGTCAGGGACTCCAGCTCCCAGATAAGACTTTGGACAAAGCATCTAAGAACCCCAGATCCAGTAAATATCTAGTGATAGGAACAAAAGGACTAATTGCAAGGTATAGTTTCCACCCTCTTTAAGGAAATCAGATATATTATTAGACTAGGGGGTTCTGAAGTTTTATTATTTTTTCACTTTTTTTTATTGTTGGGGATGCATTGAGGGTACAAGAAACCAGGTTACACTGATTGCTTTTGTTAGGTAAAGTCCCTCTTACAATTGTGTTTTGCCCCTCAAAGGTGTGGCATACACCAAGACCCCACCCGCCTCGCTCCTTCCCTCTCTCTGCTGTTCCTTTCCTCATCTGATGTTTTATTATTATTATTGAATGATGTGACTTATGGAAGTTTAATTCCCACACTCTGAGTGACCACCTATTATTATTCTATTTCAGGTAAAGAATTCACACTCTGACCTTATTAGCTGCAAACAAACTCCAGATCCACCTTGGTTATACTTCCCCGGGGAATGGCAAGCAGCCCATTATAAACCCTGCCTTGCAACGACTGAGCACATGGAATCAGGTGGTAGGTCTCCAGTCAAAAAAATAGAAAGTAAATTGTTTTCTTTATTTCTCATTAAATCTCTTACCTCACTCTGCCACAAGCCTGGGTTGGACCCAGCCCTTGGTCAGGGCCTCTAATTGGCTTATTGTCTTTGGCCCCCTGTTTTGCATGCCCTCGTTGTAGACTGAAAAAGGTCTGAAAAGCTGCCAGAGTCTTCTGGGTTTTGATATTTGCTGTGTCAGATCTCCATATATTTATTGAAAGATGAGAAAATGATAAGAAATTTACAGTAAAGATTAGCTGAAATTCCATAACTGGTCACTGTTAGTTTTCTCTTTTCTTAGAGAGAAGACTAGGTAAGTAGATCTAGGGAGTCAGAGTCATTTGGGGGCTAGAATTGGTGGTGCAGAGTCACAAAGAGACATGTGACAAAAAGGGAGAGAAATTTTAGGCATTTTCAAAGGGGAGCTCTACTGCTGAATTGGAGAAGAAAATCCAAAACAAGTGGAAAGGCAATTGATACTCTAAGAAGCAACCAGAAATTGAGATGCAGAGCCACAGAAGATGAAAATAGAGTCATTGGTAGATTGGATGATATAGAGGTACTCTCAATATATGTGAGTCACTACAAAAGTTTTGAGACAGACCCTGTTACGGTCCATTATTTTCCTTCCAAGAAATACAACTGACTGTGTTCTTTCTGATTCATCTGTGCAAGTTTCAACTTGTTTGACTTATCAGGGTGGCTGGGAGGTTTCATTTGTTGCTTTCCACATAGATTTTATGTTTCTAGATTTTTTTTTTTTTTTGAGACAGAGTCTCACGCTGTCGCCCTGGGTAGAGTGCTATGGCGTTATAGCTCACACTAACCTCAAATGCTTGGGCTCAAGCAATTCTCTTGCCTCAGTTTCCCAAGCAGCTGGGACAACAGGTGCCCACCACAATGTCCTGCTATTTTTTGGTTGTAGTTGTAGTTGTTGTTTGGCAGGCCCAGACCGGATTCAAACCCACTAGCTCTGGTGTATATGCCTGGCACTCTAGCTGCAGAGCCACAGATGCTAAGCCTATTTCTTGATTTTTATGTTATCTCAAAATTTTCAAAATGAGCTACATATACTCTGGCAGCAAAGGCAAGATCCTGACAAGTTGTTTTCATAAACTTCCTATATTTTTGCACACCTGCTTCCATTTAAGAGGACAAGATAGACAGAAATTGATAATAAGTTAAATATTTGAATGATCCTGTCATGTAAACATGCCTTTTGGGAAATTGTGACACAATCTTCAAGGGGGAAGAGACAGTTTTCTTAAAGTATAGTGATCAAGAGTGTAGGTTCTGGCCTTGCGGGGTGGGGAGGACAAACAAGATTTAAATTGTAGTGTTGTCCTTGTTTTGCCATAGGTCCTTGGTAAAGTTCTTAGCTTTTTTAAGCCTTATTTTGAAACATCTGTTAAGTGGGAAATAAAAATAGCATCTACTTGAGAAGGTTGTTATATTCATCAAGATAAATCATATAAAGTGTTTAGCAAAAACACACTAGAGTGTGTTGTGAACGTCACATGTTTATTTACTGCTACTATGATTTGGTGATGATGACGAAGGTGCTAATAAAGAAAAGTTGGTAATTGTGGAAACGAATTAGACTGGAGGAACTTGTACTATTAAGTAAAAGCATCCAGCTATAGTCTCAAATCCTGCAATAAAAATGTACCCAGTGTAAGACTTTTAATTTCTTTTATAGCAGCTTCAGGTCTCATAGCATAATTCTTCTTACAAATGAATCGCTGCTCTGGGTCTTTTTCTGGGAGTTTGAAATCAATCAGCAAAGGGCTAAGCAGTTTGTAGTCAGAGTGTTTCACACGGCCTCTCATTAGCGGATTGTTTCACTTCCCGAGGCAGGATGGAGAGTGGCTAGCGGGGCGATTGTGCTGACCCTAGGCATTCTCAGACTCCTGTCTATATGTACAACAGGTTGGATACAGATTTCCTCTTCTTTCCCTTTAATAGATAAATGGCCATGTTTCTAAAGGCTGTTTTCCTTTCAAACACTGTCACTGTTTGTAGAGATAGAAGCTGGAGAGAGGTAGAGTGAAGGCAAGGAGGGAGTATGATTCCCAAATAATTCCTTTTTAGCTTTGAGAATAAATTTAAGAATTGAGGAAAAGTAGAAATATGAGGTCAAAGCTCTCCACATTTGCAGACTTATTATTTCCAAACATTCCTAATGTTGATGCCCATAGCTCTAGGGCTAGCTCAGCACAATTACATTTTAACAAAATGAGAATTTGAATTGTTATAACATTAGTGATGCGTTTTTAGTTCATTTGGTCTCAGGCATCTTACTAATCAAACAGGCGTATTTATTTGTGTGCCAACATTTCCATTGGGTAAACTAGTCCTGGCACATGCATCAAATTTACAGCAAAGAGATCTCTCTTTATTGGCCTCATTCCTGGACTAATTTTGGTCTTCTACAACAACACATTGGATCTACATTGTTTTTTGTCCTTAGATTTATCTCTCATTCCTCTAATACACAAACTTCTATGTGAACCAGACTAGATTTCCTTTGTCTGCAGCAGGTGGATTTATTGAAACTTGAGCCACAGGTTGAGAGGTGATCTAATCCTGAATCAGTTCTTATCAGGAAAAAGAATGTACTTAGAGCTCTGTGTCTATTCATAGGTGAGGGGAGTCCAGAGCCATTTTGCTCCCCCAGGTACAAAGTCTGGAGCTCCACATTCACAGAGCTGCAGCCTCAACTTCTAAGCAGCCCACAACCATGTTTACTTTACCCAGACCCAGAAAGATTGTTGATTAGTATTTGAGATTTGGCTGAAATTTTCATTAGGATAGCATTCAGGTTGTAGATTTTGAGTAAGAATACCACAAAAGTGGTATTGTGTTCTTCTCAATGCATTGTATTAGGAGGCACAGCATGTCAATTTGGTCATTATGGTTAGATTTATATTGATCACTTTTCTTGTAAATTGCACCACACACTTCCTGTGATATTTCTACCCAAAACCAATATATACCGTGACTTCTTCTTCACTCGAGTGTTATCTGGAAATTCAATGTTCTTTAATTATTATCATCATCGTTGATATTATATCTTCCATGTATTGAAAATAAATAATGTGCCCTTATTTCAAAATATTTTTAATTATATCTAATTGATGAAATAAAGCCAAGAGAGGAATTCTTCCTTATTTTACACAAGACAATAAGAAAATTTATTCTTTACTTTCAAAGTTCAGCTACTCGTCCTAGGTTATATAGTCAGTGACCTGAATTCAAATACTGATGAGACTGATTATTTTCATTATACTATGTAGCTTCTTTTGGTTTGCAATTTTAGAAATAGGACTCCTGGTAGGACTGTCTTTTTAAACTTTGAGATGTGGTACTTTTTCTATCTTTAAAATTCTGTTAAAAAAGAATCAATAATGATTTAGGTATAAGGAGGCAAATGAGGGCTTTTGCTGATTAACTGGGCATGCAAGACACCTCCAGCAAATAAGAAATTAAGAACAATTTTCAGTTCTCCCAAATCTGTAAGTGCTTTTCAATCAGCCTGTCTTTGAAGCCTTCTAGGTTAAATAATTTTTCTACATGTCAAATAGCTAAGCAAAACCAACTTAGTACAGTCAACGGTTAAGAAATGCTTGGGCTGCTAAGCTGTCTCTAAGCAGCCATAGGCCTAAGTGCAGTGCTCCAGATTCCGGCAATCAGGACTTGACAATCTACCTGTGAACTTCTGTACACGATTAAAACTTTAGTTTCACAAAATGAGTTAAGAAGTTCAAAGCATGTCTTCCATCTATTTGATTCCCTTGGCTTCTATTGACCAGGGTCTTTAGCTAAAGTTAAAAGAGAATTTGGGTAAAGTCATTTCACTTACAACTGTGCAGCCCCAAATGGCCAATGTGATAGGTCTAACAGTTTATGGGTGTAAGAACACCTGTGAGATTTCTGTCAATTCATGTTAGCTGCTATGGGTTTTGGTCCTTGTTTTGAAACTGAGATAGTTGGATTTGATGTCTTCTAACATCCTTGCTATATTCAATACATTCACAATGAATTCACATTGAATATATAGGTATCATATCGATGTATCTTATACATCATGCTGAGTTCTTATACAACCAAATATATTCAAATTGTTCAAATTTCTTTTAGGGATATTTCCCATTTATTTTATTCTATTGTGACTCTAAAGTCTTATGAAGACCCCATCTGTGGGTTGTTCTTATGTGTCAGTATTCAGAAGAATGCCTTGCAGGAAATGGGCAGGCATTCAAGAGACGTATGATTAATGAATCAATGTTAAGCATTTCCCTCATAAGTCAGGGTCTGGGTTGCCTCTTTTGTAGAATACTTTACTCCCATGAGGATACTTTCAACAGATCTTGTGTGTTGAACCCTTCCATTAAAATTGCTTTATAGAGGTATAGAACATAATTACACAAGCTGAGATACCTTCCATGGGTTTTCTCTCCCCAGGGGAAACATTTCAGTTAATTACCGTAGTAAGAGATATTGTTTATTTTCTCTACTATCTTTCCCACTTTCTTTCTTAATGCTTTTCACTGCAAACTTTGCATTTAAGTAACAGCAAACCGATTCTCCTTCTTTCAACCCACCGATGGGTTCTTCACACGATTTTAGAGTCATAATAGAATAAAATAAATGGGAAATATCTCTAAAAGAAATTTGAACAACGTGAATATATTTGGTTGTATAAGAACTCAGCATGATGTATAAGATGTATCTATATGGTACCTATATATTCAATATGTGTTCATTGTGAATACTTTGCTCACTCTTGGAGCACTGGGAGCATGAGGGTAGATGTTCTCTTGCCTGCTTGCTTTGGTTGGGACTTCCAGGACTATCTTGAATAGAAGTGGTAAAAATGCGTATTCTTGTCGAGTTCAGTTCTTAGAAGCAATGCTTTCAACTTTTCTCCAATCAGTATGATGTTGGCTGTGGGTGGGTCATATATGGCTTTTATTACTCTGAGATATGATCCTTCTTTGCCTCGTTCATTGAGGATTTTTAGCACGAAGTGGTGCTGGATTGTATCAAATGCCTTTTCTGCACCTATCCAGGGGATCATATAGTTTGTGTTTTTATTCTGTTTATTGATTTGTGTATGCTGACCCATCCTTGCATCCCTAGGATGAAAGCTAGTTGATCCGAGTGTATTATCCTTTGATGTGCTTTTGGATTTGGCTTGCTGGTATTTTGCTGAAGATTTTTGCATCTATGTTCTTCAGGATATTGGTCTGTAGTTTTTCTTTCCTTTTCCCCTCTTTTCTTCTCTCTTTCTCCTTCCTTCCTTCCTTCCTTCCTCCCGCCCTTCCTCCCTTCCTCCCTTCCTCCCTCTCTCCCTCTCTCCTTCCCTTCTTTCCTGCCTCCCTCCCTTTCTTCTCCCCTCCCCTCCTTTCCCTTCCCAGTTTTATGTTAGGGTGATACTGGCTCTGTACAATGAACAGTGAAGATTCCTTCCTTCTTGACCTTTCAGAATAGTTTCAGTGGCATAGTTGCCAGTTCCTTCTTATATGTTGGGTAGAATTTGGCTGCAAATCCTCTTTGATACTTATTACTGCTTCCAAAATAATTATTTCGACTACTTTGTAAATCACCCAAATACTTATTGATGTTTTTTTTGCAATTTTCTTTCTTCTGGGGCACAGAAAATCAACAAGCAAACACTGTGCTTAAACTGGATCTAGAACAAATGGACCTAAAAGTCATTTACAAAACCTTCTACCCAATGACTGTAGAATATAAATTCTTAGCATCATCATATGAAACGTTTTCTAAGAGAGACTATATATTAGAACACAAAATAAGTCTCAGAAAGTTTAAGAGAATTTAAACAATACCATGTATCTTCTCAGATCACAGTGGAATAAAACCAGAAATCAACTCTAATAGGAGGCTTGCAAAATATACAAGTACATGGAAATTAACCAATCTGTTGCTGAATGGTTTCTGAGTCAGAAGGAAATTACAAAAAAAATTGAACTGAATGACAATGATGATGTAAGTTAAATGTACCAAAATCTGTGGGATACAGCAAAAAAAAAAAAAGTGCTAAGAGGGAAGTTTATAGCACTAAATGCTTTCATTGAAAAGACAGAAAGAACACAAATTAACACCTATCATCTTATCTCAAGGAACTAGAAAAAAATAAATCCAAAGCTAGCAGAAGAAAAGAAATAATAAAGATCAGAGCAGAACTAAGCAAAATTGAAATAAAAAAACACAAAGAATCAATGAAACAAAAAGTTAATTCTTTGAAAAGATAAACAAAATCAGTAGACCATTAGTAGATTAACCAATAAAAGAAGAAGATTCAAACAGGCTAAATAAAAAAGAAAATATTGCAACAAATACCACAGAAATATAAACGATCACCCAAGATTACTATGAACCTTTTACACACACAAACTAGAAAATCTAGAGGAAGTGGCTGTTTTTTGTGTTTGTTTTAAATCTTTGCTACCGTGACCATTCTTATTCACAGTAAATACCAAGGTAATAAAAACAGTACATTACTAGTACACTCACAAAATATATAACAGCATTTCTGAACAGCCTGGAACTCTTGATTTTAACCATCTGACATTCTCATCACCAATCTTATCCTTTCAGCTTATTTATTCCATTACTCTTAAAATGATAACTCTGAAATACCATAGAAATGTTTCCTCCATTGACCTTTCATATTCTGACTATCAATCACTTTCTTCTTTCCTTACCCAGCTCATATTTTAAGGTGCATCAATACATAGTCTTATAGTTGTGCCTATCTGAGAAAATTTCAAACCTGTTTAAACCCAATTTTCCTCTTAGTCTTTGCATAAACCCAAAGACTAACTTCTGTTTGCTGGAGACACAGACACACACAACAAAGTTGGTTGTCTGTGTCTGTGCCCCCCCTTTCAAACCACACTTGTCAAGGTTAACAATAATTTTGACAAATGAATGGTTAAGTTTTAGCCCCTTTGTACTGTTTTTTTTTTTTTTATAGTCTCACTTTATCACCCTTGGTAGATTGCTGTGATGTCACAGCTCACAGCAACCTCCAAATCCTGGGCTTAGGCGATTCTCTTGCCTCAGCCTCCCGAGTAGCTGGGACTACAGGTGCCCTCCACAATACCTGGCTATTTTTTTGGTTGTAGTTGTTGTAGATTGGCTAGGGCTAGGTTTGAACCCACCACCCTTGGTATATGGGGCCTGCGCAGTACTCGCTGAGCCACAGGCAACGCACAAAGGGTTTTTTTTTTTTGGTAGTTATTGGCCGTGGCTGGGTTTGAACCCACCACCTCCTGCATATGAGGCCAGTGCCTTACTCCTTTGAGCCACAGGCGCCGACCCTTTGTACTATTTTTTCCCAGAAGCCTTTGACCTGGCTATTGGTCCCTGCCTCTGGAGATGTAGCTTTCACCCAGCTGACCACTTTCCATGCTTTTGTTTTTCTTCCTGTTTCTTCGGTGCTGCCTCTCAGACTTTTGCAGGTTGCTTTCCAACCCTTTTACCTTCCTAGAACTCCCTGGGGTTCCATCCTAATTTCTTTTCTCTATTCTTTTGACATGCACAGTCTTCATTACATTATGCGGGATCACATTTCTACAGACAATTTATCCTGAATTTTTCAAATTCTTGTCTGTAATTCTAGCCTCTCCCCTGAGCTTGATCCCTGTATCAGAGTGCCTACTTGTCATTTCCAATCAGGCTTCCTAGTAGACATTCCATACGTAGCATGGCCACATAAAATATTGAAGTTCTTCCCTCACTGCCCCCCAAAATAGAGCTTCCCAGTATTTCCCATTTCATTAAATGACACCACCATTTACCAGGTTATTCAAGCCATAAACCTCAGCTTAAATATCCATGTTTTGTGAGAACTCTTTCCTGACTACCAATCTGTATATCTAGACACTTTTATTTCTAGGTGACTGGGATATCAGCTGCACGAATGCAGGGACTTTATTATCTTGCTCCATGCTTAGCAAATGAAAATGCCTGTCATATAGGAGGATCTCAATAGTGTTGGAAATGAATAGATAACAAAAGAATGTGCATTTGGTAGAACGGAATTCCATAAATATTTTAATAAATCTTAAATGGGTTTTTTATTTTCAAAAAGTTCTAAACATAGTATGCAAATATATAGATAGTAAATAATTTAGAAATGCATATGGATTTTTTTGTAGCACATGAAATTTCCTTATTCTCTGCAAACATACAATTTGACACTCTCTTAAGATGCTATAAATGATATTCTCTTAAGATAATAAAAAATATATTACCAACAACTAATGGGAAAACAAATGCTTAACTGTAAAACATTAGAAACTTTGCAACATAAAATAATGACCTATGAAACCACTGTCATACAACATTTTCCTAGAATTTCTGATAAGTGAAATAGTATATAAAATATTTATATACATAATATATGAGTAAATATGTATCTTATAAATATATGTATGTATTTATATATTTACTTTATATATACAAATACATATACTTTATGTATAAATATATATTTTATAAAATAAAAAATATATATTTTATAAGGAAATATATATTTGTGTGCATATATATATGAAGTAAGTATATATCAAAATATTTTCATTTGCTGATTATTAACATAGAGATATGAAAGAACTAGATGGCAAACTCATAATTCGTGAAAGAGTTCAGGTATATATCAATAGAAAGTGCGAATAGGTCTATAGAGTCTTTTTTTTTTTTGAGACAAAGTCTCACTATGTTGCTATCAGGAGAGTGCTGTGGCATCACAGCTCACAGCAACCTCCAATTCTTGCCACAATGCCTGGCTATTTTTTTGTTGCAGTTGTCATTGTTGTTTATCAGGCCTGGGCCAGGTTCGAACCTGACAGCCCTGATGTATGTGGTCGGCACCCTAATCACTGAGCTATAGGCACCGAGCCAGGTCTGTAGATTCTTAATTTACCAAATTAATATGTAGAATCAATGGGCACTTTCCATTAGAGAGAAGTGAATATACATATTGTAAGTGCGCCTTTATGAAACTAGAGTAACCAAAAGTAAAGAGAATACCAAATGAAGGCATATACCCACAAGAAAAAGACCAGGGGGGATATTTTGGAAATAGTAAGCAGAGGAAAGCATGGTACCGGAGCATTATTAGGGCTGAGGAGTGTGGACTCTAAGCCATTCAGGGGGCACACGAAGAAGCAAGCTCCTGTGTACTGTGGGCCCCTCCAGGGCTCAGGACCCGATGGCACTTGGCACGTGGAAATGAGCAGATAGCAGGTGTTAGCAGATCTTAAAAATAAAAGAGTGATTGAAAGCCTATATTGGTGCCGAGATCTTTTCCTCAACTTCACCCATGGTGATTGCCCTTTCCCATTGTGGTGGAAGAAGACTGAAGGATTATTCGCTGGAGAAATAATAGAAGGAACCTACAGGGTCAGTGAAGAGTGCGAGCACAAAAAGAGAGAAAATAACGGGCACAGTATTCACTGACTTTGGAGACTCTTAGCTTTCTTCTTTTTCCGTGGTTCTTAGAAAGCTGAAAATGAGGTTATGCCCTCCAGTCAGGAGATCTTAAATGGAGTTTTTGGTGAATTTGACCTGTCCAGGGTAAAAAACGAAATACTATAACATTGTGGAGGAAGGGTCCAAAGGATGTATTTTCGTCAGATCATTCCAAGGGGAAGCAGGTGTCACATGTTATACCAGGTTTCCGATACGTTTCTTAGTTTTCCTCTTTCAAAAATGAGGGATCATGAAAGAGCAGGACCAAGCCAATAAACATTTAAGAAACTGGAAAGAAAGAATTTCAGGAGATATTAAAAAAATCATAAAAAATAGAAGTAAAATAAAGTAACATTTAGAGAACAAAGCAAAGCTTTAGGGGATTACAGGTATGATTTCAGGAAAGCAAGTTTTCACAGAACTGGATAATAAAGTTGAAGACATATTTCTGAAAATAGAAACAAATGTCAAAAGGATGGGAAATAGAAAAGGAGCAAAAAAAGAATGTTAAAGGAAGAGTCTAGGAAATCCAGTGGCAGAAGAGTTTCAGAAAACGAGAACAGAGAAAATGTGTGTAACAAATGAAATAATTTCAGAGTGAAGAGTCTCACGAGGGACTCAGGCTGACTCAGTCGGATCTGAAGGGCCCATTGAGTATTCACCAAAGTGGATGAAAATCAATTCCCTGTGAAATTTCAGAGTGCATGAGAAAAAGAGAACATCTTAACAGCTTCCAAACGGAACAAAATGGGTTCGTTCAAGGGACCAAAAGTCTGAATGGCAAAGTGTTTCTCAGCGGAGACACTGGAAAGTGGAAGTAATAGTAGAGATGCCTTCACGCTTCTGAGTAAAGATCATTTCCAACTAGAATTCTATGCTCAGTGTCATTATCAGTGGACTCTGAGGGCAGAACAAAGGCATTTGTAGACATGCAATGAGTCTAGAATGCATTACCTCTCATGCATTTTTTTCCCCCATAAAGCTACTGGGCAATATGCTCTGTTAAAATACACTAGTGAGGAAAGAACAAGGGAGGGATGGAATCTGGGAAACAGTGGAGCCAACGTGAGCAAGATCCCCAACTCTAGCAAAAACTCAAGGGAATAATCCACGACAAAAGTCTCCTTTGAAGTAGACCTGAAGAGTGCACATCTCCAGGAAAAAATTGCTCCCCTAAAATGAATGTAATAGAACACTTGATGTTTTTGAATGTCTTGAGAGAATGTTGCTCCACTGCAAAAGAATATAGAGATTAATCAGGTGGCACCTGTGGCTCAGTGGGTAGGGCGCTGGCCCCATATACTGAGGGTGATGGGTTCAAACCTGGCCCCGGCCAAAAGTAGCCTGGCGTTGTGGCCGGCACCTGTAGTCCCAGCTACTCGGGAGGCTGAGGCAAGAGAATCGCCTACGCCCAACAGTTGGAGGTTACTGCGAGCTGTGTGATGCCACGGCACTATACCAAGGGCAATAAAGAGAGACTCTGTCTCTAAAAAAAAAAAAAAAAAAAAAAAAGAATATAGACATAAATTAAAGAGTAGTGCACAGATAATTATGTCCTGCTGCTCCCCTTCCCCCAATCCTACCTAAACAAATAAACAAACAAAAAAACCCCAAGACAATTATAATGTAATTATGTTAGGAAGAATAAGAAGTTGATCAGGAAAATTAAATTACTGCTCAACTATTAATATTGACATAAAATTATAAGATAAATATTGATCACATGAAAATTAAGAAATTAGAGGATCAAATAAAATTAAGAGATTGGAAGGATGGGTGGTGGGAATAAGAAAGGAACTTTAGTTTGTACTTCCTCTAGGAGAAAGTCAATAAATAGCCCTTAAAAGTGAACAATCAATAAACAGTAATATAAGCAGATTATTTAGAAGTACATAGTAAATACTAAAAGTATCAGCTCAAAGAGTTGAAGCTGGACACTGTTGAAAATCAGGAAATGTAAAGGGGGAGGGTCATGGTCCAGGATGTCTCTTGGTGGAGAGCTATTTGCTTCTTTGCTCTCTGTATGTGTGTAAATTTTGATGAAAATACAAACATACTGACAATGGCAACAAGTAATGATTGGAGATGATGCTGGAATTTTAGGTTTTTGGTTTCGCCAATTAGAAGAAGGAATCTACGGACCACGAGAGTAGTGGTAAGTCAGGATTTATTTACAGGAAAGAAGAATTAGAAGTACAAGAAAAACCAACCCTGCAGGCAAAGAGGACCCAGGAGGGTAACAAGCTCCTGTTCCCTCTCCCAGGTCTGAGGTCTGCCCCTGAGCTCTCTGCTCAGGGGTTTATATAGTCCCAGGGAGTTGTTTTGCTGAAACTTCTTAGGACGTGGGTCTTCATCACGCACTAAGAAGCCATAGAATGAAGACCCAGGCCCTGGAAACTGACATGACATTGACCAGTCAGATGTGAGTGAGGAGGAGACAGCAAGGCGATTCATGAAATGTACTATCCAGAAGAGCACGGAAGGAGACAGCAAAGTGCCAGTGTCTTCCACACAGGTGTCTGGCACTTCCGGCAAGCTGGTTCCTACATCCGCCACAGCATCAGCACTGCCAGGGTCAATGCAAAGATTATAGGTCGCCTTGTCCTGCATCAGAGAGAAATATCATTTTATTTTATTTTATTTTTATTTATTTTTTTATTGAATCATAGCTGTGTACATTAATTCAATCACGGGGTACAGTGTGCGGGCTTCACATACAATCCGAGATATTTTTATCAACCTGATTGACATAACATTCATGAGATTTTCTCATTTACTATGTGAAAACATTTTTGATCTGTATTTAGAAGTTTTCTTCTGTCCTTCAAATATGCAACACAAATGTGATCTCATCCTTTATCCTCTCTCCCCCCACCTTCTTCCTCCTCTTCCCTCCCTCTCCCCTTTCCCCGTCTTCTTGTGCAATAATTGGGTTGTAGCCTTCACTTGAAAGATATAAATTTGCTTCATATTAGGGGTGTATACATTGGATACTTTTTCTTCCATTGTAGAGATACTTTGCTAAGGA
>CAUYON010019070.1:0-12734 GCA_963573935.1 Arctocebus calabarensis | reverse complement strand
ATTTCTGCCTGCTGATGCCACACAGAGCAGCCTGACATATCTACACACCTGTCAGTGAGGCCACTTATGAAAGAGAACATCAAAAATGTTAAGGTCCTATAATTGGGTTATGGCCTACATATGAAAGCTATAAATTAGCTTTATAGTATGGCTGAGTACATTGGATATTTTTTCTTCCATTCTTGAGAGAGTAATATACTCTTAGTGTCTACTATCATTCACATTATGAATGTGAGATTAATCTATATTGTTGCATATAGCTGTAGATAATTCATTCTTGTCATGTATCCTACTGTTTCAATAATTTCTCCATTCTGTTAGCAGACATTTGGATTGTTTGCAGCTTGGGGTTATTAGGAATAGTGCTATCTGCTGGGGACGAGGCTCATGCCTGTAATCATAGCACTTTGGGAGGTTGAGATGGGTGGATTGCTTGAGCAATAGCAAGACTACTAAGAAAAATAGAAAAAACTTAGCCATCCTAGGCTATAGTTGTAATTCGCCATTTATATGAAAATGTGAGTGATTATAAATTGGTTTCATAGGGGAGGTGGAGGAAGGGGGTGTGGGTTGATAGAGGTTGGGTTAATAGAGGGACCACACCTATGGAGCATATTGCCAAGTACAAGTTGGATCTACCAGATATAGAACACAAATATCTTAACTGTGTAATTCGGTAAATGAGGTGAAGTTAATTAGTAGGATGTAAGCACTCCAATTTGTACAAATAATCAACACATTGAATCCCATAATGGCATAAATGTATTTATGATCTATGTACAAATGACTTAATAAAAAAAGAAAAAACTTAGCCACACATCCTGGCAGAAGGCTGTAGTCCCTGCTACTTAGAAATTTAAGGTTGCTGTAATTTATGATGATGCCACAGCATTGTACCCTGGGTGACAAAGTGAGATTCTGTCTCAAATAAATAAATAAATAAATAAAGGAATAGTGCTACCTATTAGTAAACATACGTATGAATTTCTGTCAGTCGTATAGCTAGGAGTTGAACTCCCAGGCTGTAGTGGACCCATATATTCAGCCATACTTTATAAAACCAGATTTCCAAAGTCACTGTACCAATATGCTCCCACCAATACAACAATGTATGAGTTCTAGGTGTTCCGCATCCTTATCAACACTTGGTATTTTCCACCTTTTTTTACTATAGCCATTAATGCTGGGTGTGTAGTTATCCCAGTGTGGTTTAGTCTTTATTTCCTATTTTCCATCTTTTTTACTGTAGCCATTAGTAATGGATGTATTGTCATGGCCCAGTGGGTTTTCAGTTTTTATTTCCTTGTCCTTTAAACCTTTGGACTAATAGTATCTCCCCAGGATAGGTGAATGATGGCTGAGACCTAGGCATGTTTCTCACATGGCTGCACCATTTTACATTCTCACCATCAATGTATGAGGGCTCTATAGTTTCTCCACATCTCACCAACTCCTGTTATTATCAGTCTTTTTTTTTTTCCCCCCCCTTGGAGACAGCGTGTCATTATGTTCGCAGCTCACAGCAACCTCAAACTCTTGGGCTTAAGTTATTATCTTGCCTCAGCCTCCCAAGGAACTAGGACTACAGGCACTCACCACAACTCCTTGCTATTTTTGGTTGCAGTTGTCATTGTTGTTTAGCAGGTCTGGGCCAGACTTGAACCTGCCAGCCTCAGTGTATGTGGCCAGTGCCCTGCTCACTGAGTTATGGGCACCAAGCCTATCAGTCTTTTTTTGTTATAGCTATTTTGTCTGTTTAAGGTGTTCAACAATGAGGTGATATTGTGACCTTAATTTAAATCGGGGTCTAATGATTAATGATGTGATCATCTTTTTCTGAGAATCTTTTATGAAGTACCTATTTAAATATCTTGCCCAAGGCCAGGTACAGGGATTCACATCTGGAATCCCAGCACTGTTGGAGGCTGAGGCAGGAGGATCGCTTGAGGTCAGGAGTTTGAGACAAGCCTGCACAATAGTGCAAGACCCTGTCGCCAAAAAAATCTGTTGCCCATTATTAATTGGGTTATTTGTTTTCTTTTGTCTTTTTTTTTTTGAGACAGAGCCTCAAGCTTTCACCCTGGGTAGAGTGCTTTGGCATCACAGCTCACAGTAACCTCCAACTCCTGGGCTCAAGCGATTCTTCTGCCTCTTCTCCCAAGTAACTGGGATTATAGGCACCTGGCATGACGCCTGTCTGTTTTTTGGTTGCAGCCATCGTCGTTTGGCGGGCCCAGGCTGGATACAAACCCGCCAGCTCAGATGTATGTGGCTGGCGCCTTAGCTGCTTGAGCCACAGGCGGCAAGCCTATTTGTTTTCTTATTGTTGAACATTAAGAGGATTTTTTAAAAATAGTGAATATATGCCTATAGTCGCAGCTACTTGGGAGGCTGAAGCAAGAGAATCGCTTAAGCCCAAGAATTGGAGGTTGATGTGGGGTGTGATGCCACGGCACTCTACCAAGGGGGACATAGTGAGATTCTGTCTCAAAACAAACAAATAAAATATATATATATGTGAATATGTATATATTTAAGTGACTATATATATATGTGAATATACTCTATTATCCTTGCAAAGACTTCTCCCAGTTACTGGATTGCCTTTTCATTCTCTTACATGTCTTTTGAATAGCAGAACTGCTTTATTGATTAAGTCTATTCTTTCAGTTTGTTCCTTTATGGGTTGTACTTTTTTTTTTTATAATTTTATTGAATCATAATTGTGTACATTGGTGCAATCATAGGGCACAATGTGCTTCATATATATTCAGAATCTACCTTTAATAAGTTTCACCAGTACCCTGCTAAGATGCACCATAGGTGTGTTCCCACTAATTGCCCTCCCTCCACCCTAAGTAACCAGGAGTACTAGTGGATGGATAGATTAGAAGAACTGCAGGACCCCCAAACTACATAAAGCCTAAGTGAGGATGGGATGTAGAACCAGGGTTGCCAAATACTATTATGAAAATCACTGAACTTTGGGAATAAGGTAGAACATTAGTCAGGGTTAAACGTTAGTTGTGGAGGAATAATACACAGAGTCTCCCAAAAATGTGTGCATGTATTTATAATTATGTCACATTGAGTCTGGAAGAATATTCAAGGATATAGATAAGTGCTAACAAATAACACACTAGATCATTTTCTTGTCCACATAGAACATTATTTAAATTAACTTCTGTACTTTGTTATCTTACAATATTTGGAGTGAAGGGGAAGAGAGGGAATAATGCTTTTTTTGTTTGTCACAGTGACTAAGAAAGGGGGTCTTGTTTATATTGAGTACTCTGTGGGCCAAGTATGCTAACAGGAGAGTATATACAACAAAGAAGTATCTTGCTTCAAATGAGAAATATTGGGACTAGAATAATCAATATATTCATTTAAAATAATGGTAAAGTATACTGTGTTCAATAGTAAGTACGTGTTCTTGCTCCGTTCTTGTACTCTGTGTCTCAGGACGTGGTCATCTACAGATAAAGGATGCCAATCTCTTTGCAACTTGATGAAATTGAAAGGAAAGCAAAATTTCTATTTCTAGTAAGTTTGAATCTAAGGACAATATAATCCACCATGCTCTAGAACACTTCCCTTTCTACATCATACCATTGAATCAATGCACAGTTTTGAGTACCCTTTGTAAATAAGTACACATAAATTTCAAGTTTAATGAATTTTTAAAAACAAACTTCTGCACAATAAGAATTTGGTCCCAACTTAGATGTTGAACTGAACAAATTTTGAATCAGTCCTGTTGGGAATAATAAGAAAAAAATAACTGGAGATTGATAATTGAAACAAGCACTTTACAGGTATCAGAAACAGAAAATTTGTCCAAAAGCCTTGAGAAAGATGCAAAGACTAGGAAAAAAAATTAAACTATTATCTTGGCACATTCATATTTCACCTGAGAACATGGATTGGGGTGGATACATATTGTATTGATGGAACAAGAATCTGCAGTGGGACAATTATTATATCTTTCACAAAACCAGAAATGGTTGAGCATTTATGTAGAGCACAAATGCCTGCAAACTGTGCTTGTTATGGATAGTAAAGTAGTACAATCGTATAAAGTGATGAGTTTTTGATTGTTGGGACAAGGAAGTGTACTGATCCGAATCCATTTCCAGTAAGAAATCATGATAAGGAGAAATTAAAGTAAATGAGAACATATTACCTATTGAAATTGTTTCACAAGGGCCTTACATGGTCAGTGGTTAATGAGTTGCTTCATTCAGTATTTTTCTTTTTTCTTTTGTCCCTTTTTAAAAAAAAATGTATACATTAATGCCTTTATGGGGTACAATGTGCTGATTTTATATACAATTTAGAATGATTACATCAAACTAGTTAATCTAGCCTTCACCTCATGGAGACTTTCCCTCTTTTATGTTTACATGGATGGAGCTGGAAAATATTCTTAGTAAAGTACCTCCTTCAGTGTTTTTCAATGAACATAGAAATGTCTATGAGAGTCTGTAGGATTGCTCGAATCCTCAGCATCACTAACCTGTTTCCTCCTTAGGAAGTTACATTTATTAACATGTTTTCTATCATAGAATTTTTATAGAATCTTAGCTGACTATTCTCTTAATTTTTTATTTTCCTTCATGATTCATGCACATAATACATATTTTAATAAACATTCTAACTTCTAATTATTCATCTATTTATATATTACCTTCTGTTTCTCAAGGCATGCTATTTTAGGTTATGACTTTAAAAATTATATAAAATATTAGCTACTATTCATCTGAAGCTTACTAGGTACAGACATTTTATATACATTATTTCTTTAACTCTCATAATACCATTGCAAGATAGTGTTCTTATTTCTAGTCTAGAAGTAATTCCTAGTTCTTAACGGAAATGTCGTAAAATCTGGTCCTTAAATACCCAAAGCTTTATTACACCATACTCTTTGTATTTTACTATTATATGTGCAACAAAAATTTGGGGGTTTGAACCAAGAAACAAAGTCATTATGAGTGACATAGAATAAAGAATTTATTATAGAGATTTGACCTTACACAACTATGGTTAAACACACCATATAAGTCTTCACTTCTGTAACAGGTGCTGAGCCTGAAGTCAAGAGTTAGGAGGTTGGAATGGCAGATGGATGTGCAGTGGAGTTGAGCAAGGAATGATGGGGACCTACGGGCATGAGCTGGAACACATTTTGTTAAACTGGAACCTGTATCGGTCTCTCACCACCCCCAATTTCAGAGATGCTAGCGACCTCTTAAAGAAGCTGGAATACTTGGTTCTGAAGCCTGGATGTGCACCTGGACCAGAATGTCAGGAAGCTAAAGGAGGAAATTTGAAGAGAGCTGAAGGAGCCCCAAGTCATGAAGGTGAACAAGCATGTCAGGTCAACTTGGCTGTGTTGCAATAATGCAGGATTCTGCAATGGACCTCCGAGGGAAAGCATGGCTGCTGTGCTTCACTTATGCCTTCCACGCTTCTTGCCAATTCCCCTGTGGCCAGTCCTAACCCAGCAACACAGGGATGCGAAATCTGAGAAACGTAAATTCCTGCCTAATGAGGTTGACACAGTGCAAAGCTACAACACTTAGTTATAGACGTGGTTGATTTTCTAGCAAGGAAATCATGTGGAAGTATGTTAAATGATACCTGGAAGTTGCTTACACATTCTTCTCTATGTATGAAATATACTCATAGTTGTTATGTCCTAATCTGCTAGGCAAGCAGGTGTACACAATAACATTTGTCAGGAGAAGAGAAAGAAACAAATTTACAAATTTATTTACTGGTTATAAAATCATTTACTTATTTTACATAAGCAAAGCCAAAACATGTTGAAATCTGACTAAAGTGTTGGAGTACTGAAAATTCTATCTGAAACATTTTCAACTCAAACTGGGGATGTTTATATTTCTAATGAGTTCAGTGTGAATGGAAAAATGGTAATGAATATCATTAAAGATGGGATAGAGCAGTTGTTTTTGTTCTACTCCGTGGTTGCAGTCTTCAAATATAAGCAGAAATTTATTGGAGTCAAAGTGCTTCCACCAAAGTCTTTTAGCTTGGCATTTTGGTATGACAAAAAGAAAATATTTCTAAGGAAAGAAATGTAATATATCTCTCTATAAACAGGCACATGACTTGTATAGATAAGGGAGTTAGGACCAGAGTATTACTATAAATGGCAAATGTTCATAAGGAAATGGAAGAAAATCAGCTATGAGAGTGCATAGCATTTATATTGAACAAAACCAGAGATGGTGACAGTACTGTTCTTGTGTGCCTCTTGTGTGCTGTGACAGCATCATCTTACAAGGATATCCTGAGGATCACAGCTATTATAAAACAGAAAGCTTGATTCATTAAACAAATTATTATAAAAGTCGTGTTTATTAAAGAAACTTTACACACAAAATTTAAAAAATACGTGTGTATGGGCGGCACCTGTGGCTCAGTGGATAGGGCACTAGCCCCATATAAAGGGTGGCAGGTTTGAACTAGGCCCTGGCCAGACTGCAACAAAAAATGGCCGGGCGTGGTGGCGGGCACCTGGGATCCCAACTGCTCAGGAGTCTGAGGCAGGAGAATCACCTAGGCCCAGGACTTGAAGGTTGCTGTGAGCTGTGATGCCACAGCACTCTACCGAGGGTGATAGAGTGAGAGTCTATCTCTTAAAAAAAAAAAAGGAAAAAAAATGTGTGTGTGTGTGTGTATGCATGCATGCACATAAGCTGTCTGGAAAGTATCCAGCCATGTAATATAAAAAATAGACACATACATAGCTGGATATTTTGGGGACAACCCTCATGTAATTCTAGAGGAGACCACATGACTTATCTGTCTGGGGTAACAAATTATTCCTGAATTTAGCTTTAAAAATACTCATTTGTTATATCAGTGTTTCTGTGGTCAGGTTAGGGCCTGGCTTAACTAGGTTCTCTGCGTGTTGGTCTCTCAAAAGTCTGCAATCGTGTTGGCCCAGATGTGTGGTCTCATTGGATGGCTCTCTGAGAGAAAGTCGGCTTCCACTTCATTCAGAGGCTGTTGGCAACTTTCAGTACCTAACAGACCACTGACCTGAGGGAATTAAAGAGTTTGAATGTTTTTAAACTTTTGGTACGAATTAATCAAAATTAATCAATTTACATTCCTATCATTATTATTAATGTCTGAATGGGTCTTTTTATTATTCATGCCAACATTAGGAATTAATTTTTTACAAATACTTGCTTGTATTGAAAAGTGTTATCTTAATTTTCTTTTTTTTACAAAGTAATTTTTCTGTGAGCGAGGGAGGCTTATAGTAGTTTTTTTTTGTATTTGCCAATTCATGTCCTTTGCCATGTATCTATTGGAAAAGATGTCTTCTGAATTCCAAAAGTGCTTCCTATATTAACAATTATACTTTTAATACATATATTTTTAAAATATGCCATCACTTAGTGATTCTAGTAAAATTTACTTATCAAATATTTATATGGATTATAGTAATTGTATGGATTACTATGGTTGCATATTCATATTTTGGACAATTAACACATTGAAAGTATGATTTAATAGCACTTTCCTTCAGCCTCAAACTAGAATCAATCTACAAATTTTAATAAGACACTGTATTATCCCAAGTTCACCCTTTCTTCCTTAAATTTTTTTTTAATTTTGTAATAATAAATGATTTATGGAAGAACTACAAAGGTTGTACAGATGTTTTCTGTACCCATTGCCGGTTTCCTCTAATTTTAACTTTTTAGGTAAACAAGGTTAATTATCAGAACTAGGATAGTAATATTAACACAAAGCTGTTAGCTTAACTATGGACTATTCAGTTTCCTAGTTTTTCTATTTGTGGGGTTAGAAATCCCCACATGTATGTCTCATGTACGTCTCATTCCAGTAAACCACTAATGGGTTAAATTGGCTTTTGCCTTCACAGAAAAAGCAACAGATTTGGGCAGCCCTGAGGCAAACACAAAGACTGTTTTCTGGTCATCTGGAAACAGATGCTTTGAAGTTTTTGCAACCGTTGGTCCCAGGAAGATAGAAGCTGAAAAGCTTCTTGCCTGGAGGCATGGTCCAGAGGTTGACAAAATGTAAAACATGTTGTCAAAAGCCTAAAGATCTCAACACTGTGGAGAAACAAAGTCATAAACCCATTTAAGGTTAACTTGGTGAGTGCATGAGTAATCAGTTCTCCTGTAGCTTTGTGTCTCTTATTTTTATGTAGATTTCTTAAGACCTAAGGTAAAAGAATATTGTGCTGTTTTCCCAGACAGGATATCTGCCACTTAAGTTTAAAGTCAAATAATGAATATTGTAAATCATAGATTAAGTGTGCACATGACTGTGAAAGTATATAAGGTAGTCAGAAATAAAGTTTATTTGCTACATGCTACCTGGAGAATGTGTAGTTTGTTTCTTGCATTTCCCCTAATAATTATAGGTATGAGTTCTGCACCCATATAAGCTGGGACAAAGCTACTATCCCTCATGTCTCCATTCACACAACATCTACTAATGTCTTTTTCTGTTCCAGGATTCAAACCAGGATACTACACAGCATTTGGTTGTGGGATCTCTTTTGTGTCCTACAATATGTGACATGTCCTTAGTACTTTTCTGTCTTTGAATACTTAACACTATTGAAAAGGACAGACTAGCTATTTTACTGAATGTCCTTCAATTTGCATGTGACTTACCTTTTCTCATAATTCATCTTAAATTACAAATTTTAAGAAAGAATTCCACTGAGGCAATGAGCCCTGCTCATTGTATAATATGGGAATGTATGGTATCAATATGATTTATTGTTTGTGATGTTAACATTAATCACTTAGTGTTATGGGTTGAATCGTTCCCCCAAATCATGTGTTGAGGTTCTAACCCCAGCACCTCAGAATGTGACCTTGTTTGGAAATAGACTCAGTGCAAATATAATTAGTGAAGATGAGGTCATTTTGAAGTAAGGTGGATCCCTAATCCAAAATGACTGATGTATTTATAAAAAAATTGGGGCACAAACAGTAACATGTGTAAGAATGTCATATAAAGATGCAGGTAGAGATTGGGGTAATGCTTCTACAAGCCAAGGATAGCTTGCAGAAAGACCTTTCTTCCCAGCCCTCAGAAGGATCCAATCCTTTCAACAGACTGTTTTGACTTACACCCTCCAGAACTATGAGACAATAAGTTTCCATTGTTAAAGCCATCAGTCTGAAGTATTTTGGTACGGCATCCCCACTAATCCATGTGGTGGTTAATCTTTCTCTACTGTTAAGTTACTAACACATTCTGTTAGAAATAAGTCACTGTTGTTGAGCCCATTCTCAAAGGAGGAGAAATTAACATCCATCTTCTAGAGGGAGGAAGATCTAAGTATTTATGGATATATGTTAAAATGGTCACAGTAACTAATACATTATTGGGGGGCTAGATATGTTGAGGCTATATGAATGTCCTACTTCTCTTTAAGCTTTCGCCTAGTACGTTCAGCATTCCTTGATGGATCTTGCCTGCAGAAATTATTATTGTGGTATTGTGGCAATGATTTTCTGTTTTTCTCAATGTTTTTATGTTCATTAATCAGGAGTCTTCTTTAAAGATGTATTATCCCTTCTTCACCTACTAACTTTTTAGTTAATCATTTATTTATACTACTATGAAATCATAGATTTTATTCTTTATATTATAATCCAATACTGTCATTATTTATTCTGTTGCTGATTTATCTTTGAGCATTGGTCATTCTTTCAGGTTGGTTTCTGTGTCTTTTGGATATTCTTCCATCAGATTTTTTTCAGTGCATTCTTATTTTCAGGCATAACAGAATGCTCCAGATTGACTTTACATTTTTTCTGCCACAGACCTAGAATTAGCTCTTTCTAAAACATCCTTTTTTTTAGATAAGGGTAATTAAAGTAACGATTTGGGTAATAGTTGTGCTTATTGCTAGTAAGGCTTTCACTTCTTTTATATCCCTTCAGCAGAGAGAGGTAGGGGATATATTTGTGAATGTTAACATGAGTATGTACATAAATTATGTATCCATATGTTTATCTACCTATCTATGTGTATATATACTATATATGTTATAAATTAGGAATCTTCATCAAAGAATGATTAGGTAACTTCTCTGATATCACAACTTTACTTACTTACTCATCTTAGCTTATTTTAAGTATGTGTCTCCTTGATCTTTAAATTTTTTGATGACAGAAGTGATGTTTTATTCCTCTCTGTACTCCTAATAGTCCTAGTACAGTATTTTATAGAGGTCAGAGCTCAATTAATACCTGGCAATTTGAAATAGCTGGAGAGGTAGATTAGTAAATGGAGATAACCTTTCTCTCTGGAGATATCAAAGCTTTACTTTATCAGCAAATTTTTCCTTCTAAGTGAGATAAACTATTGCATGTCACTATTAATTCATCAACACATATGATTCTAAAATGTAAGTATAAAGGATGTGGTAATTTAGAAAAAAAGTCTATGAAGTCTTTGAATTTTGAGATTATAAGAAACCTTGGAGATGCCCAATTATCTCATTTGATAGATGAAGAGATAGCTTCACTGGTGCTGAGAGACTTATCCAGAGTCACATCTGAGCTCCAAGACAATGGATTTTGGCAACCATGCTGCCTTTCTCTGAGCATTTGTTGAAAACTCTGTGGCTGCTATTCTTAATTTTATGTTATTCAAACAAAGACTGCAGATGTATGTATGATAGCACCAAATTGAACAACTCAAGCATTGCGGATTTTCTTATTTTGAACTCTGTTTTAAGCCCTTGCCATGCAAAAGTCATTGTCCTAAACACAGAAGCTCTTATTTTTAGATTATAATGCTTTCCAAATTTTTAGATTATGATGCTTAAAGTCAAGAAAATGTGAGCTCTCCATTCACAAGACACTATTTTATCCATTCCAAGAAAAGACTCTGTGTATAACGGATAACTCCACTCACTATCGGCCACACGTTTTTATAGCCATGTCTTTGGTGCTATTTTCTTTTCTGTTCTGTTTCTATTTATAGTATCCCCTTTTACCTCTAAACTTCTATTTATGGAATAACTACTTCTCCCTACCCCCTGACTGATAATTTTCATTTTTCAAGGTTCTAGACAATAACTGTTAGCAGCTATAACAAGACAGTTTGCCTTTAATATACAGCTCACCACAATGTTTTCCTTTCTGCAATAAAATATAAGCTAACAACTGTGATTATGCCAGAAAAGATGTTCTTCTTATTTATAAATTACAAATTTGTTAAATGGCTTTTATGCTATCCACTTGTGGGTTAGACATTTATGGGAAGGTCTGTATTTCTCAGGAAAACAATTTTCTGGTGTGGAAACCCAATTAGCTCATGATTATATTATGATCCTATTGAGAGTCTCATTTTCAGAGTAGTCTAAGTATAAATATTAAATGGAAATGTTTATGTTAAATGTTATTCAAAGAATTATGACTTACCCAGGCCGTTTTCATCTGAATAAATTGTGCTTTAGAAAGCACATGTTTCTAATTTTAGATTCTTCTAGCTAGGAAATTTCTCTGAGATGGATTACCCTGCACATCAATTCCTTTCTTGCCATGATATTTTGATGAAACTCCTAGAAACTCTTTGAAGCATTTGAAGAGCATATGAAAATCTATGATATTTAAATAATCAAAAGCAAAAAGTATACTCTATAAATAATTTAAATAAACACAAGACATGACCACAACATTGCACATTCCTATCTAAAAATCTCTATACATGGGTGGTTCTTTAAAAATAGAAACCTGTTTTGATGAAACCCAGATGTTTCTATTTTTAAATTCTTGGCACACTTCTTCAGTAGAAGATCATTTTCAAAAAGAAAAAGGCAGACATAACTTCCACCTGCAGTACCTGAGACCCCCAAGGAAGCAACAGTGGTTTGATACAGGCAGCCACGTGTATTGGCTTTTCCATTCTTTGGAAAACTGAAATGAAAGAAGCAGAATGTGGTGAAAGCTTGGCCTTTGGCTTGTTAGTTGTGTGAGCTGTGACTGTCTAGTGAGTGTTCTGTAGCATAAATTGTGTAAGTTCTTTGTGGGCATTATGGAAAGGTTCAGTACCTTACAGAACTCATGGTGAATCACCTTTAAGTCTTATATGTCTGATAAAAATGGTGCAGGAAATAAGTGTTACCAATCCTATAAGGGTGATGTTGATCCGTATTACAGTGCTTTAAGAATCGTTGAGGGATTCTTGGCAAATCACTACATATAAGTGTTACAGATCCTAGAAAGTCAATTTCATTTCCTTTGTTGCCCAGATTTCATTATTTAACGATGTGGATAGATTTCTGACTGAGTTAACACTATCATAATAATTCCTCTGATTTGTAATACTTATAAGCACTTTATAAAGAGAAAATAATAGGCTTTCTCCAGGATTTTCTATGATAAAAAGCTATTTTTTGAGTCTTTAAGATTGAGAACTTTGTAAGATAATACAAATAACATGTGTGGTAATCCCTGTGAAGAATCGGCACAGTCAGGGATTTTCTTCATCAGTTTATCTTTTTAACAAGTTGTGAGGTTTTTGTAAGGGTGTGTGTGTGTGTTAAAATTTTTTTTTTTAATAATTTTATTGAATCATAATTATATACATTGGTGCAATCACAGGGCACGATTCATATACATTCAGAAATATTTTGATCATACTGTTACAGATATCCTTCATGGCATTTCCTTGATCACTATATAAAGACA
>CAUYON010019065.1:0-10371 GCA_963573935.1 Arctocebus calabarensis | reverse complement strand
AAAAAAAAAAAAAACCTTAAAGAATCATTTTCTAAATTTACAAGTAAATGTTTAAGAACTCACTATTCACAACAAAGGCTATTCATGCCTAATAAACTGAAGTTTAGAAGCATATAAGGGGTGGCGCCTGTGGCCCCATATCCCAGAGGTGGTGGGTTCAAACCTGGCCCCATCCAAAAACTGCAAAAAAAAGAAAAAAAAAAAAAAGAAGCATATAAGAAGTTGTTTAGTAACTAGTGTCTATTTTTACAAACCAGGATTTGAATCTGAGCTTTGTCACAGATTAGCCTTAGTTTTCTCATCTATAAAATAAAACCATTCTTCATATGTGTGAGAATTAAACGAGGTGATGCCAAGAAAGCATTTACTTAATTCCTGGTATTCCTGGTACATTTAAATGTTCGATAGTCTGTTATCATTGTTATTTCATTGTCATTGTTGTTGTCATTCCTCCCAGAACAATCTCAACAAATTAGAACTAAATCTGGGGCACAAAAAGTGGTAGCAAATAATTTTGTACGATCTATTTACAAATTATGGTGTTATGGTGTTATGTTATTTAAGCTACTCATAGAAGAATCTCCTGGCTCTTTAGAAAATTATTTACTAAAATTATTTACTAAAAAAAAAAATGGTTTTAGAGAAGAATTATTTCTATTTGATCACATAATTCCATAATTTTTGTTTTGTTCAATGAAATATTTTACACTGCTATTCTTCATTCCGAAGGGTAAAATGAAGCCCATATGAGAGAAATCCAGAAATAACGCACTATTCTCTTATTTTTAGATATCATTTTGCATTTATAAAGTAGGATGAAACCTAATGTTCCAAACAAATTCTAGTTATTATACAAATAGTCACAATGTTCAAAGTGGCAAAATAAGGGAACAAAATATAAAGGGAGACTGCATGAATTAGTCATACTGAGCAACATTACCTTTTTGGCTCTGTACCTATCTATGCAGAGGTATCCAACCTTTTCATTTCTCTGATACACATTGCTAGAATAAGAGATGCCTTGGGCCACATGTTAAATACACAAACACTAAAGAAAGCTGATTTGCAAAAATACTCAAAACTACGTACATACTTTTCATGCTATCCAACACCACAGATAATCAAAAAAAGGGCTCACAAAATCAGGATGCACCCTCAGGCTGCAGGTTGGACACCCTTGTGTGAGTATTCAAGGCTATGTAGTTTTCAACCAAATGAGAAAATTGTATGGAAAAGTATGAGTAAGGCACCTAAGTAAAAAAGACTTAAAACTACAAAACATTCCATGTTTTCCAGTCTAACTTGAAAGAGGGATCATGAAAAGGAAAAGATGTTCAATTTGCAAAGATAAATCCCATTTTATAGGCCAATTTATATAAATAGAGATGTTTAAAAATATATAGAAAATGAGGCAAAAATAGGTTACTAAAAGAAAAAAAAATAAAGTTAGCATGAATAACAATGTTATAAAAAGACACACATAAATCTGTACTTAGATTTAACATATGAGTACTAGTAATGCATTAAATCTACAATAGTTTAGTTCTATTATATCTGCATATTTATATATCTGTGGTGCAGCTACAGACTAAATGTCAACTCTATATTTGCAGCAGAAAATAATTAAATTGTGAACTGGGGGGTTTATCAACATTTTGACTATTAAAGCCAATTATGTATTTGTTAGGAGAGGGTATATTCTCATTATAAATTTAAGGTATAGGGCAGTGCTTGTGGCTCAAAGGAGTAGGGTGCCAGCCCCATATACCAGAGGTGGTAAGTTCAAACCTGACCCTGTCCAAAAACTCCAAAAAAAAATAATAATAATAATAATTTAAGGTATAATTTATTTTTTACTTATCTGTTCTCTTATAAGTAGGACTCAAAATAATACTACAGGTATGGATGGGTGTAAGGACTTTTAAATAAAATTAATAAAGAAAAAAGTAAAGAAAAAAATCTAGTGTCTAGTAATTTTCCTTTTCTACAATGGTTATTAGCTGATGTATGGCCCTTAAACAGAGCTTAGCTTTGTTAATGCATCACGTAAGATCAAACATCAAATAGTTCAACAGACATACATTATGGTATATTTAAGACTATATAGAGTAGGGTCCATAAGTACCTCTAAACATCTACTATTGTTATCAATACATTTACTACTGTTACAAAGGCTTAAAAACAAAAACAAAATTCCACTGACCCATGAAATAGTGACTTTCATATAACCGAAATCAAATAGAAGCGTTAATATTAGCACAGGTACTGACTTCTTGACTGTCAAAGGTTTATGTGAATATGCACATCAACCTAACACAACTATGGTTATGCATAGTCTGGACACAATGTGTGTTCTCTACCTAGGGAAAGAAAAAGATAAAATAAAACCCAACAAACAAATAAAGAAAATAGAGAAATGCACTCACATGGCTTTAGTTCCCCAAATCTGAACACCAAGGGAGTCATTCACTCACCTAGAATGCTGTCTTCTCACAGAATAGAGTACAGTAGTGACAGTGAAATCACCCTACTCTGGGCTCAGGTGCTAAAGTCAGCACATAAAGGCAAAACAGGAAGATGAACAAATCAAATTACCCAAGAAAAGCCCTTTAAAAGCCCATTAGAGACAGACATTTCTTAGAAAGTCCAAAATAAGAAGCTTTCCCCTTTTAGCGCTGATATGAAAAACAAAACAGAAGGAAAAAAAAATACCCAATTTCTTTGGTTAAGCAGCACACAGGGCAGATAGATTGTTTGCATGTAGAGCCCATGATATAAGCGCAAAAAGTGAGAATCTTCAATTCTGAGATTACTTTCAGCACAGTGAGATGCCATGCTCTCTATGAGAGGCACTTGATACACCTGAAACACTTTTGAAGAAGCCACTCATATTTCTTAGAGAACATATGCTCTTCGGGGGGAATTCAGGCAGAATAACCACATTTTCCTCTTTTCATTATTTTTGTTTTGTATTGAAATCCCCACCACGTATATATTAATGAAGTTAACTCCCTTCGGTTAAAGGCACATGGTCTTTAAGAATTTATAACTTTAGATTCATGAGCCCTTTTGCCTACACCTATGATTACCTGCTTGAACATCACAGTAAGGATTCTTGCTAAAAAGATGGATGGCATAATTTGTTCCTAGTACCTGGAACTGGATCTTAGGTAAAGGTCCTGAACCCAATCTAGTCTTACTTTTTAAAAGTCTATAAAAAGGTATCTCTAGCTCTGGTTAATCTGCCAAAATTCAATTAATGAGATTTAATATGTATTAAGACTAATGGAAATCACATCCTTTTCTCTAGACTTTTACTATCAATAAATAAATAGAGAAGCAGACAGGAAAAGGACTAGAGTGTGACAGACTACCTCTGAAAGGCCTACATAACCCAAACTATGTGACCTCTACCTTGCCTGTGGAGACAGGCTAGAAAGTCCTTTAAAGGTCATTTCAGCAGAGAAAAGAATTACAATGATGCAATTTCAAAGATAATGATCCAAATAAATGTGTCTTTCAGAGAAAAATTTGTACCACTAATAGGGGGGTGTTTGCTAGGCAATAAATAGTGCTCTCTACCCTTCCTTAGGAATTTCATGATGAAAGAAAACAACCCTTGTTAGCATCTTGACATAATAGTTGTATCTAGCAATTTTTAGTCTCCTTTTGGAATTTAATTTCTTTTATGCTGAAATAACTATAGTTTTTGTTAATGTGTATCTAACTCTCATTTTTTTAAAAACTTGAGCCTCAATCCATAATAATTAATAGGAATGCACTAAAATTACCGTAAATCAATTAGCAATATTGTGTCATTATAATAAATGCTGTAAGTGACAAAAAAATAGATCTTGGTCATTAGCGTCTGAGTGCCTGTGTGATTTGTTAGTATCAATACCTAAACAATATACACAGAAATGTGAGTTTCAAAGAAAAAATTAGCTTCCCCAAAGATAACACCTCTGCTTCTATAATTTTGTAATTTGAAAAGACTTATATGAAGCTAAGACTTTTAGTATCCCAGATAAACCTCAATGCCTGAGCAAGTTCCAATAAAATTAAATATCCTAAGTTATTCTTATTTTAATAATTGTTTCAAATGCAGGCTAGTAAGAATACAGATGACATACTTTAGCAGACCTAAAAGAACAGCATGAAAATTTTCAAGTTTGTCTTTTAGGATATAGAATTTGGGATTCTAGGGAAGAGGACCTGAATTTGATAAGCTAAGAAAGAACTTTTTATATGGTTCAGACTTTTCATCTATAAACTGGGTATAACACAAAATACCAAAACATACCTGTATGCTTAAAGTAAGGATTATATATTAAAAGATGGAGAAGCACTATATGAACACAAAGGTCAAATAAATAATGATGCTTTTATTGTTTCAGTCACCGTGCTTATCATTATAAAATGGAGAGGGGAGATATGATCTAAAAACATTATCTACACAGATATTCTAATGCTGCATTAAACTTCCACTTTTACCAGTCTAAGATGATAATCCTTACATTACTGGAATCATTCGGACATTTGTTCTCATCTCTTATTATATGTTCTATAACCTTGCCTTTCTACACTATCTTGTTATCACAAAACTATCCTACTCCAAAAGAGCTTGTAACAACAAAAGCCAAAATAATATTAATTAGCTATCCAGGATTTCTATATCTTATCTACTATTTTACTGAAGAACTAGAAAATAGGAACCTAAGAAACAGACAATATTTCTTTCCAAGAATTATAATCATCTGTTAATGTTAATAAAATGATCTCTCCAGTGTCTCAATTGAGAGTATGCCCATCTCTAATCAATTCATTTCATCCCTTCCATATTCATATTTCCTCTATGAACAGAAAGTATACACCAGTAACTCAAAAGAGTTCTCCACAACTTTCACAATTTAACCATCCCTATGATGGGAGAAAAGGGGGAGGCAGATTTCATTTACTAAACCTTGTGGCAGTCAATATTAACCTTATGAAAAGCAATTAAGCTGTCTGCATCTTGGAGATTGGATTTATGTCAAAAAAGGATGTTAGTTTTACCTCAATATCAATCACTTTATAGATGAGGAAACTGAGGCCCAGAGACTGTTGTAGTAAACCAAGGTCCAGGCCTCAGAATGGGGAACCTACAGCCTTAAGGCCATACAGGGCCTTCTATATCCTTAAATGCAGCCTTTTGACTGAATCCAAATTTTATAGAACAAATCCTTTTATTGAAAGGGGAGTAGCAGAGAAAGATGAAGTTTTCTTGCCTCCTTTAGTGCTTAAAAAAGAACAATCTTGAAATCAGAATGCTACAGGTTCTCTCCCCTTCAAGCTCTTTCTCTCTTCCATCTTTAATACAAGAAGTTAAGAAAAACAGTCCTTCTACTGATAGATCCACTAACAAAATGGGCATCTCATGCAAATTAACAATAGGATTTCAAAATAAGACTACTTAAACAAAGTATGCCACTTGTTCACTTTAGAGAACTTGAAGGCTCAATATTTAAGCAGCAGCATATTAGGTTGAGTGCCAGCTAAATCTTAAAAGCATGCCACACTTAATTCCTTTCTTCATGCATATGCAACCCTCTTCTTCCATCAAGAGGTAGTATAATCTGGCTCGGCGCCTGTGGCTCAACGGGCTAAGGCGCCAGCCATGTACACCTGAGCTGGCAGGTTCGAATCCAGCCCGGGCCTGCCAAACAACAATAACAGCTGCAACCAAAAATGGCCAGGTTTTGTGGCGGGCGCCTGTAGTCCCAGCTACTTGGGAGGTGGAGGCAGGAGACTCGCTTGAGCCCAGGAATTGGAGGTTGCTGTGATGCCATGGCACTCTATCCAGGGTGACAGCTTGAGGGTCTGTCCTCAAAAAAAAAAAAAGAGGTAGAATCTATTTCTTCTCCCTATGAACTGGGACTGTCCTTGGGACTTATTTTACAATGGCTGCTGCTTCTGCTTTCACATACTCTCAGGAAATCAGTGACCATGCTGCCTAACAACAGCTCAGGCTGCAGTCCTAAAGGGTGAGAGAAAATGGAGAGACTGTCCATGCAAGGAGAACTAAACTGACAGAACTGTGAGGGAAGCTTTGTTGCACCTTCTACAAAAATCCAACCACCAGCTGAAAAATACAGCTTAATGAGTGAACTCAGCTAACGTTATAGGAAACAAAAGAACCTTGTAGCTGGGCTCTGGCCACAGTCCTGATTTACAAATCTTAAGAAATAATAAATTATTGCTTTTTAAGCTAATGATTTGGGTTTTGCTTACATAGCTATAATATCTAAAATAAGTGTGAGGGCAGAAGCACAAATTCTAAGTCTAGGTTTTTGTTTTTTTTTTTAAGTTCCATTATATATTGTAATTGCTGAGGGAAAAAAGGGAGAAAAACAGGATCTGCAAGTATAGAATAAGGATGAGGAAGATCCATGAAGGACAAAAATTCATACACTTATAGATAGGGATGGAGTAAGATTAAAAAAAAAAAAAAATGACCAACTGTGATAGGTAAATCCCCTATTACAGAAATGCAAAGACAGAGAGATTAAAAATTTCTGACCTCAAGTACATTGCAACTAGTTGAGCTTAAAAAGGAAAAATGAGGTGTACATATATAGAGACAGAAGACAACAGGATTGTGTGGGTTATGGCCAGAGAAGGTTCACTGATACATGACATAATATAGTGATAAGCAAGATACTGGTTTCAAAACTACTGGATATAGCAGTCAAAAGACTTGGGTTCTATTCTTGGTTCTGCTCCTCGTTAGTCACATAATGTTAAGTAAGTAAATACGCCTGTTTGGGCTACCCCCCTTCCCCAATATAGCTAAAAAATACTTTGCTATGCCTACATGTAGAACCAGATTGACTAGCTTGTTAATTCTGACAAGTCACTGATCTACTATTTGAGTCACCATTTGCTTTTAATAAATGATTGGTTAGAATTAATGGCCCCTGAAGGGACCCTTGTAATAAAAATATGATTAAGATTGATGATCAGGGAAAAGAAACTTTTTATTATGCCAGGAAAAGAGCAAATGCTAAAATTTAAAAGTGGGAATTCCTTTATATTCCTTAGATGTCTTTTTTTTTTTTTAAGTATATAAGGCATTATATAGTTACTAGGTGAGTAAAAAGCCTGGCCTTTAGTAAGTTTACATTTTATGAGTTACAAGGCTATACAGATTATCTATAATAGAGTGCAAATCATAAGTGTAATTCATAATAAATGTATAAAGTATTGTGGGAATTCAGAGAAAGATGAATCTATGCAGCTTTAAGAATAGCTTTTGTTTCCCTGAGCAGGCATCACACAGCTCACAGCAACCTCCAACTCCTGGGATTAGGAGATTCTCTTGCCTCAGCCTCCCGAGTAGCTGGGACTACAGGCACCCACCACAACGCCTGGCTATTTTTCTGTTTTGCAGTTTGGCCGACGCCAGGTTTGAACCTGCCACCTTCAGTATAAAGGCCTGGGGCCCTACTCGATGAGCCACGGGCGCTGCCCAAGTCTCTTATACTTTTGGTACTATGGTAAATAACTTTGTTTATTTTTCTTTTCAGATCACTCATTATTACTATAAGAAATATAACTATTTTTTTGTTGTTGAAAAAAAAAAAAAAAAAGAATAGCTTTTGGAGTGTCCAGAAGCAGCAGCTGCTGCCTGTAATCCTCGCACTCTGGGAGGCCGAGGTGGATAGACTGCTTGAGGTCAGGAGTTCAAGTCCAGCCTGAGTAAAATGAGACTCTGTCTCTACTAAAAATAGAAAAATTAGCCAGGCGTGGCAGGTGCTTGTTATCCCAGTTACTAAGGAGGCTGAGACAAGAGGATCTCTTGAACCCAAGAGTTTGAGGTTGTGATAAGCTGTGACACCACAGCACTCTACCAGGGTCACTGAGTAAGACTGTTTCACAAAAAAAAAAAACAAAAACTCTTGGAGGAATAGGTTGCATTTTGGCATATGGAAGTCTACATAAGATGCATTATTAAGAAGATGGATATTCTGGGCTAAAGAAATGGTAGCAGCAACGCAGACATTAAGATGAAAAAGAAAAAAAATATTCAGGGAAAAAGAGCATTAGGGAACAGCTTGGACAATAGTAGAGAATACAACCTTCTGAAAGGCCTAGAGTTGCCAGAGATCACACTTCACTGTTAGGCAATGGTGAAACACTGTACAAATTTAAATTTGTAAAACACAAGCAAGGTAAAACATTATTTTATAAAAATATAGCTGATTGTAATATTTAGAATGCTTGAAAAAGATTTAAACATGAAAAAGAATGTTTGGCCCCGGTAGTGCAGTGGTTATGGCGCCGACCCCATAAACCGGGACTACCTAGTTCAAACCTGGCCCAGGCTTGCTAAAACAACGTTAACTATAACAAAAAAATAGTTGGGTGTTGTGGTGGGCACCTGTAGTCCCTGCTACATGGGAGGCTGAGGCAAGAGAATTGTTTAAGCCCAAGAGTTTGAGGTTGCTGTGAGCTGTGACGCCACAGCACTCTACTGAGGGTGACATAGTGAGACTATCTCAAAAAGAAAAAAAAAAGAAGAAGAAGAAGAAGAAGAAGAAAAGAATGAAGAGATTTAATTATCCAAAGTATCATAAAGTAAAAAAAAAAACAAAAAAAAAAACACACAAAGACTGGATAAAAAGGGTTAAAATGCCAATAAGGTGTGGTGACATCCTGCATACTAGCTGAGGGAGAAGTCAAAAGCACTTAGAAAGATCATTGTGGGCTCGGCGCCTGTGGCTCAATGGGCTAAGGCGCCAGCCACGTACACCTGAGCTGGCGGGTTCGCATCCAGCCTGGGCCTGCCAAACAACAACGATAGCTGCAACCAAAAAAATGGCCGAGTGTTGTGGCGGGCGCCTGTGGTCCCAGCTACTTGGGAGGCAGAGGCAAGAGACTGGCTTGAGCCCAGGAGTTGGGTGTTGCTGTGAGCTGTGATGCCACGGCGCTCTATCCAGGGTGATAGCTTGAGGCTCTGTCTCAAAAAAAAATAAAAAAGAAAGATCATTGTGAATGTGTAAAGTCAAGAAGGAGCTCACAATGACAGAATGTTCACATGTGCGAGAAGAAAGCAGCTTATGACTTTTGTTTGCTAACCATTTTCATAATCATTTTCATTATGTCCTTCATAAAAAAAACAGGTTTTAAATCTACAGTTGACCATCAAAGGCTAGCACGAAAAGGTATTCCCTCAGTGGTTCTCAACCTTCCTAATGCCACAACCCTTAATATAGTTCCTGATGTTGTGGTGACCCCCAATCATACATAAAATTATTTTCCTTGCTACTTCATAACTATAATTTTGTTACTGTTATGAATCGTAACGTAAATATCTGATATGCAGGATGACCTTAGGTGACCCCTGTGAAAGTCATTTGACCCCCAAAGGGGTCGCGACCCACAGGTTGAGAACTGCTGCCTTACATATTTGTAGATACTGTTAACAATAAGTGCATAGATAGCCCTTTCAGTGTGTGGAGAAAAGTGCTTTTCTTAGCTCCTAAAACTACTTTGTTAGCACTTCTCTGTCTACCAAAACCCAAAAAATGTCTGAGTCTCATTTGCCAAGGTTTCTGCTAGATCCAAAATCATTCTCAAGAATTTATAATCACCACTGTCTACAAAATACAATAATACCTATGTTAATTGCTTTATAATTTAGTCTATACTAGGAAAAGCAGATGCCTTAGAGTTAATAATGCATAGAACACAATTTGCTTCTGCTGACTAACGAGATGTCAAATAGGCTGACAAAAAAAACAAGAAAAGATGTCAATTGGTAGGAGCAAAGGGTGGCTCTCTGAGGACTCTGCAGTAGTACATACATGGAGAAGATGAGAAAGATGTACTGTCCTCAGAGAACTTACCTGGGCAAACTTGTGAATCTGTTCTACCACTGCAGCGAACAGAGCGTGGACACTTTCATCAATCAGACTTTGCATGTAATGCACAGCCTCTTCATCTGACAGATCTAGACGGAATTTATCCTGAACCTACAGGATAAGAGTCTGTTAGTTTTAATGAAGAAAAGTAGGGACATGTTAAAACTTTAATACAAACTAAAAAATAAATTCTCAGCTAGGCATGATGGCTCACACCTGTAATCCTAACACTTTGGGATGCTGCAGTGGGCGGATCACTTGAGGTGAGGAATTCAAGACCAGCCTGAGCAACACAGTGAGACCCCACCTCCACAAAAAATACAAAAACTAGCCTACATCTGCTCAGGAGGTTGAAGCAGGAAGATCCCTTGAGCCCAGGCATTGGAGGTTGCAGTGAGCTATAATTATGCTACTGCATTCTGGCCCAGGCACCAGTCAACAGAGGGAGAAAAAAAAATTATCTTTAAAA
>CAUYON010019064.1:0-30623 GCA_963573935.1 Arctocebus calabarensis | reverse complement strand
TTGTAATTTCCCTTTATAATAATATATTTTTTCCAATTTTAATATCAGGTATATCCAGATAAAGTAGAATGAATTTGAAGTATTTATTCTTTTTCTATTGTATATTTAAAAAATTAGTTATCTGGTGGCCCCAAAATGAAGCATTAGTAATGTTCATTATTGGAAATTGACAGAACCTAAATTTAATTATTCTTTTTCTTTAAATCTTAATTTAACCACTGGTGATAACAATACAGAAAACGTTTTAGAAAAGATCATTATGGAAAAGACAGATGAGTTTTTATCAGTAAATCTTAAATATTTGTAAAGGTTAGCAAACATACAAATTCCCCTATATAATATTACCCAGAACCACCAATCTTGATCAAATAATTCATTCTAAGTCTCCAGTATAAAAAGAAAAATATTCACTTTGTTAAAATTTGTGGCTAAATTCTAAAATCCAATAGGAAAGGGGCCCCCGGAATATTCCATACTTCCCCATGTTTTTCATCAATGGTATTGTGGAGCTCTGAATGATGTAAACATTGCTGTTGTCTACCAGAGAAAGGAAGATCGAGATCAATTGAGCCACCAATACTTCAAGAGTCCATTGTCAAAGACTACAGCTGCACTGGCTTCCAAATTACTTGTGTTGTTCTCACTTCAAAGTCTTACCTCAAGCCCCATTTCTTTACCAATCTCTAACCTACCCAACCCTAACCCCCTCTTTACAGTCAAACTCAGATCAGCCTCTTAGAAAGCCCTGTCTAGCTACTCCAGCTCTTGGGGATCAACACTCACAGGCACACAAAACTATGATGGTGACAATAATGATAATGACAATGATGATGACGACAATAAACGTTTATTAGGCTCCTTCAATGTTCAAAACAAACAAACAAAAAAAGAATGACGAAGATGATCATTATACAATGGTAAAGAGAAAAATTCAACATGAAGTCATAATGATCTTATATATTTATGAACCTAGTAGAGGAGTGCCCAGACTCATAAAGCAACCACAACTAGATCTAAGCAAAGAGATAAACAGCAGCCTTATAATTTACAGGGATTTCACCACCCTGCTGATAGAACTGGACAGGCCTTCCAAGCAGAAAATAGAGAAGCACCAGACATAAATAGGACTTTGAAAGAAAATAGTCTTAACAGACTTTTAGAGAACAATTTACACCAATACCCCTGACTATGCATTCTTCTTATTGGCACATAGAACATTGTACAAGATTGATCATATCTTAGTCCACAAACTATGTTTCACAAATTTGAGAAAATATAAACCATAGCATGTATCTTCTCAGAGCACAGTAAATATAACTAGAAATTAACTTCAGGAGAAACACTCAGTTCTCCACAAATTTGTGAAAATTAGATAACCTCTGGCTGAACAATTATTAGGTCATTAGTAAAATTGAGAGAGAAATCAAAAGACTCCTCAAAATGTTCTGGTAAGGAGACACAAGCTACCAAAATCTATGGCATTCAGTAAAAGCAATTTTAAGGGGATGATATAGCCTTAAATGTCTACAGAAAAAAGACCGAAAGATCACAAATCACAATCTATTTTCATGTCTCAAGAAAATAAATTAGAAAAGGAACTGCAAATCAAATCCAAAGCTAGTAGAAGAAAAGAAATAACTAAAGTTCGAACAGAACTAAACAACATAGGAAAAAAAGAAAAAAGGATCACTAAAACAAAAAGTAGGTACTTTGAAAAGATAAACAAAATTTATAGACCTCTTTCTACGTCAACCAGAAATAGAAGGAAAAAGACCAAAATAAGCTCAATCAGAAATGATAAAGGAGATATTACAACTGATACCACATAAATACAAAATATCATCTGTGAATACAATGAAAATCTCTATGTACATAAACTCAAAAATGTAAAGAAATTCTACAAATTAATGGAAACATACAACCTTCCAAGATTGAATCAGAAAGAAATAGATCAAACAGCAAGTCTACTTTTAGAGTCCTGAGTGTTCTCCAAACTTCTTTCCAAAAGGAGCTGGAAAATATTCTTAGTAAAGTATTTCAAGAATAGAAGAAAAATATCAAATGTACTTAATACTTTTATGAAACCAATTTATAATTACTCACATTTTCTTATGAAAGCTAGATCACAACTATAGCTTAGGATGAAGGAGAGAAGTAGAGGGAATGGGAGGGGAGAGGGAAGGGTCTATAGAGGGAGGGTAGATGGTGGAAAGCCACCCATGGCACATATTATCCTTTCAAGTCAAATCTACCAAGAATAGAACATACATGTCTTAACACAATAATTAAATAAATGAGGTGAAAGCTATATTAATTAGTTTGATGTAGCCATTCCAAATTGTACCAAAAAATAACACATTCTACCCCACAAAAGTATAAATGTATTCATGTTCTATGTGTATATGATTTAATAAAAGGAAAAAAATAAAAAATAAAGAAATAGAACTCCAGAATACACCAATAAAGAACCATACGATTGAAAGCAGTAATACAAAAATCTGCCAACTCAAAAGCTCCAGGCCAGATGAATTCGCAGCTAAATTTTATCATATCTACAAAGAAGCAGACTTACAAAGAAGAGTTGGTACCCACTCTTAAGGAATTATTCCATAGCATTAAGAAGGAGGCAATCCTCCCCAACTCATTCTATGATGACCATATCACCTTGATACCAAAGTCAGGAAAGGACAAAACAGACAAAAGAAAACCACAGACCAATATATGTATAGATGAAAAATTCTCCATAAAAGACTAGCAAACTGAATTCAATACCACATTAAAAAATAATGCACCATGACCAAGTGAGCTTCATTCTACAGATGCAAGTATGGCTCATACATATATCAATAAACATGATTCATCACATGAACAGAAGCAAAAACAAAGATCATATCATTTCAATAGATACAAAAAAACCCCACATTCAACAAAATTCAGCACCCTTTCATGTTCAAACCCTCAACAAATCAGGCATAGAAGGAACATATCTAAAGATTATAATTTTTTTTTTCTTTTTTGAGACAGAGCCTCAAGCTGTCACCCTGGATAGAGTGCTGTGACATCACAGCTCACAGCAATCTCCAATTCCTGGGCTCAAGTGAGTCTCTTGCCTCTACCTCCCAAGTAGCTGGGACTACAGGCGCCTGCCACAACACCCAGCCATTTTTTGGTTGCAGCCGTCATTGTTGTTTGGGGGGCCCGGGCTGGATTCGAACCCACCAGCTCAGGTGTACGTGGCTGGCACCTTAGCCTGTTGAGCCACAGACGCCGAGCCTAAAGATTATAATTTAGAGTTGTATATCATAAATTATTTGTGAAGAATAAAAACAAACATCTCTGACATTCAGCAGGCTCATGAGCTGGTAGAGAGACTTTCATCCCTCATGAGACGAAGGGCTGCTGTAGCCAGTGAACTGGAAGCTTCTCGTGGACAAACCACCAGGCTCCATGGACTTCTGGGGCACTTCCAGTTACCAGAGACCTGAGCAAAGAGAGAAAGCATGGTATTGCCTCTCTACCCACCATGCAGCTTTATCCTACCAGGCAGCTTCATCTCCTCAGTTGTTACTTTACTTCTTCCCAAATAAATATTTTCCAGTTCCAGATGAGAATGCAAGAGCCACACGGTTCCAGTGGATCCTAGGGGATCTGCATTACCCAAGAGCCTGGACATTCTGTGTAAAATAATTTCTGGAGAGAAAAACAGAGAGAACCAGAGTGCTAGCTTTCCTTCATCTGAACCCTTTTCCTCCCCCTCCACTTCCCACCCATGTCTGTAAGAGAGACAATTAAGTCACCACCCTAAGGTTTCTACAGAGTCGAGGGCCCAAACATCTGCTTTAAAATCCTACAGGAAAAAAAAAAAAAACAGTAAATAAAGTCCTACAGGAGACTACGGGATGCTTAGAGTGTGAGCTCCTGCACACTAGCCCTCTCTAGTGCTGATTGCCTGGTTGCTCCATCAGATCAGGGAACACCACAAAGCACAAGAACATAAAATATGCTTGAGCACACTATAAGCAACTCAGGAACAGCATGCCTAACCCTAACTCTGTCAAGGATTCATCTTTGGAGATCCAGGGACAGGCTTACTATCCATATTCTGGGCTCAGGAATTGAGTGTGTTGCCTGAGGCTTGGAGAGGAGATTTGTGAAATAATTTTGGAAGGTGGACAGAAGTCCAAGCTTGGACAGAACTGAAAGTAGAGCGCAGTGTGGATCACAGCTGACATATACATGTGGAGTACTCCTCCACACACAGGAAGGCTTTCAGCCAAGTCTGGGATCCAGGACAAGGAAGCTCTCAGCCCACAGCACCATCACGTGGAAGCTCATCTAGTTGGAGCTTCTGCCTACTGGCAAATGCCAAAGGAAAACTGCAGAGTAGGTGATGGGGGAGGAGAGAAAACTCCACTCTTTACAGGCAGATTTTGAAACTCAAGCATCCCTACCCCACAAGAAGACTTTCAGATTGGGTGTAGCCACTGCATCCCCTCCCTGACAGCTCTCCTGAGAAGCTAGGAGCAGACCTGTGACCCCTGCAGAAACAGCTATTTTTCTAGTTTTTGTGAACACTGAGGACAAGCTCACCCAGCCCAGATACATCCAGACTTACTACCCACCATGCTCTCTTATGGCATAATATAAGTACTCACATTTATGCCCTACACACTTACCACCTGTGGCATTAGAAGGCTCCTTCTGAGGGACTAAAGCTGGTCACAGGTCCCCCAAACAACAATGCAACTTGTTTCTTCTTAAAAATGCCACCTATGGACAGGGAGATCAATTTGCACAGCCCTTTACTTGACTCAATCATCATATGCAAAAGCATCACATACTGTCTCAAACATTAGGCTAAGTATGACAATATAATGTACAATGTTAAGAAAACCAAAGGACAGGGGGAAGAGAAGGAATTACAAAGATCCTCATCATCCTTCACCAAAGAGAAACAGGAAAATATACCACTCACATAGCTCACCACTGCTACAGCCCGCAAATAACTAGCAACTGAGAAAACCACCACCCTCAGGATATCTATATCCACAGCATCCATCTAGAACTGAGATCACCATCAAAGTACTCAAAAGCAAAGCCAAATGCTGTTACACAACATGCTAAAAACATCACCAAAGCAGTGTGGAGAAGAAACCTCCACCTAAACAAATGAAAATACAAAAAAGAAGAAGCAATACCTGCACCAAATGAAAAGAAATCATAAAAAGAACCACGGACATATGAAAAATTAAATACAAAGGACACTCCCAATAGGGAGCACCTGCTCTTGAAGAATGGATACCAACCAAAAGGAAAATATTGAAATGAAGGTAAAGAAGTCCTAATCTGTTTTGCAATAAAATCAAGAAAATCCAAGAGAAAATGAAAAAGTAACTCAAAATAACAAGTAAAACAATATAGCAAATTAATGGAAAATTCAGTAGAAAGATGAGCATATTTTTAAAAAACCAGATAGAACTTCTGAAAATGAAAAACTCATCCAAGAAAATACAGAATAGTGAAAAATTTTAACAATAGACTAGACTAGACAGAAGAAAGTATCTGAGAGCTTGAAAACAACTCTTTTGACTTAAATTAGTCAAAAATAAAGGACAGAGTATTAAGGGGAATGGGCAAAGCTTACAAGAAATATAGGATTATGTAAAATGGCCAAATATTGGAATCATAGCTATCCAAGGGGGTGAAGAAGAAAATATACATGACCTGGAAAAATTATTTGAGGGAATTGAGGAAAACTTCCATGTTATTGCTAGACATTTAAACATGTAGGCAAAATGTGCTCAATTAACCTCTAGGAGACTTATCAAAAACATACATTCATCAATTCATATAGTGATCAGACTGGCCAAAGTCAAGATGAAGAAAGAATTACTGCAAATCATGATGTGAAAACATGAAGTAACTGATAAAGGAAAGACTATCAAGCTAACTTGAGAATTTTCAACTGACACCTTATAAGCTAGAAGAGATTGGCCCCAGATCTTCAGTTTTCTTAACAGAAAAAGTGCCAGTGTAGAGTTGCATATTGAAAAACTAACTTTCATAAGTGAAAAAAAAAAAATGTCTAGACAAGGAAACACTGAGGGAATTTTTCAAGAAAAGACCTGCGCTGCAGGAAATACTCAAAACTTCATTATACATGGGTCAGAATAACAGTCAATCACCAGTGTAAAACAATTCAAAAGCTAAAATACAAAGCTAATATAAAAAAAGTATAAGAGGCAAAACAGCATAAATAGAATAATATCATAACTATCAATTCTATCAATCATCATGAATGGTTTGAATGGCCTACTGAAGAGTCTTCGGATGGCTAAATGTATAAAAAAATTGAGCCCAGGATTTGCTGTCTTCAGGGAAAATATCAAAACCCAAAGCATCATACATGGTGAAGGGATGAAAAAAATTATTCCATGCAAATGGAAACAAACAAACAATAAAAAGCAGGTGTAGCCATTCTCATATAAGGTAAAAGTGACTTAACAGTAGTCAAGAAGGACAAAAATGATCATTTTATAAAGGTAAAGAGAATAATTCAATAAGAAGACATAACAAACCTAAATATTTATGCATAAACACAAGAGCACCCAAATTCATAAAGCAAACCCTATTAGCAAAAGCAGTTGTAAGCAGGAAAAGTATAGCTTAAATATATAAATCAAAAAGACAGAAAGATGATACATTAAGAATCTAATGACACATCTCAAGGAACTACAAAAGGAAAAGAAAATCAAACCCAAAGACAGCAAAAGAAATAACTCAGGTCAGAACAGAACTAAATGAAATTGAAAACAAGGAAATAACATAGATCAATGAAACAAAAAGTTCATTCTTTGAAATGACTACATTGATAGAACTCTCGCTAGATTAACCAGGAATATAAGAGAAAGAACCAAAAAAAGCTCAATCAGAAAGGAAAATGGAGCTATACAGTAATACAGCTGATACCACCAAAAAGTAAAATATAATCTGTGTATATGATAAAAATATATACACATAAACTCAAAGATGTAGAGGAATTGGAAAAGTTCTTGGAAACACACAGTCTCTCTATATTCAATTGAAAAGGAATAGAACTCCTGAACACACCAATGGCAAGCAATAATATTGAAGAAGCAATAAAATGTCTTCCAACAATAACCAAAAAAAAAAAAAAAAAAAAGCCCTGGACCTTATGGATTCACAGCTATATTTAATCTGACTTACAAAGAAGAGTTGGTACCCAAACTGCAGAAATTATTCTATAACATCAAGTTGGAAGCCTCCCCAACTCATTCTATAAAACCAGTATCATTGTGACAGCAAAGCCAAAAAAGGACACAACAACAAAAGAAAACTATAGACCAATATCCATATGACTACAAATACCAAGCTGAATTCATTAACACATCAATAATAATAATAATAATAATCCACCATGACCAAATAGGCTTCATCCGAGGGATTCAAGAGTAGTTCAACATATATAAATCAATAAATGTGATTCCACACATAAACAGAAGCAAAGACTATATGAACATTTCAATAGATGCAGAAAAATATTTGAAAAATAAATACATATTTGCGATTAAAAAACATCAAAAAACTAGGCAAAGAAAGAACATATCTCAAAATTATAAAAGCAATATATAACACACCCACAGCCAATATCATACTAAAAGGTGAAAAGTTAAAAATATTCCAAGTAAGAACTAGAACTAGACAAGTATGTCCACTGTCACCACTCTATTAACATAATTCTAGAAATCCTAGCCAGAGCAATCAGGTAAGAGAAAGAAATTAAGGGTATCCATGTAAGGTATCCATATTGTGAAAAAGGAGGTAAAACAATTGCTTTTTGCAGCTATGATCTTATATCTAAAATACCGCAAAAGACTCCATCAAGAGACTCCTGGGATTGATTGATAAATTAGGGAAATACTCAGGTTACAAGATCAGTGTACACAGATGAGTAACCTTTCAAATAGCAGTCAAGCTCAGAGTCAAATCAAAGACATGATATCATACATAATAGCAACAAAGAAAATAAAATACCCAGTAATGTACTAAACCAAGGAAGTGAAAGATCTCTACAAAGAGAACTATGAAACACAGAGGAAACAAATTGCAGATGACACGAACAAATGAAAAAACACCATGCTCATCATGCTCATAGATCTGTAGAATCAACATTTTTAAAATGTCCACACTACCTAAAATGATACACAGATTGAATGCAATCCCCACAAAATATTAAATTTATATTTCACAGACCTAGAAAAATAATTCTATGCTTAATTTGGAATGAGAAAATAATCTGAGTGGTCAAATCAATATTAAACAAAAAGAAGAAATCTGGATTCATCACATCATCAGACTTAAAACTATATTACAAGGCCATAGTATTTCAAACAGCATGGTATTGGCACAATAGAGACACAGACCAATGGAACAGAACAGAAAATCCAGATATAAGACCAACCACATACAGCTTGCTGATATTTCACAAAGCACACAAAATATACACTAGGGGAATGATGCCTTATTTACTAAATGATGTTGGGAAAATTGGATAGCCACATGCAGAAGAATAAAACAGTATCCATATCTCTCACTATTAACAAAAAGTTAATTTGAGATGGATAAAGATTAAATGTAATGCCTGAAATGTTAAGAATTCTAAAATAAAATGTTGGAAAAACTCTTCTAGATAATGGCCTAGACAGAGAATTTATGAAGAAGATTCCAATGTCAATCATGGCAAAAACAAAAATTAATAAATGGGAATTGAAAATTGAAATCTTCTGCACAGCCAAGGAAATAATCACCAGAGCAAAGAGACAACATACAGAATGGTAGAAAATATGTGCAAGCTATACATTCAATAAAAGGCCAACAATAATAATAATAATAATCTACAAAGAACTGTAGCAAATCAGCAAAAGAAAATTAATCAATACCGTTAAAAAGTGAGCAAAGATATATAAAGAAGCTGTTCAAGAGAAGACAGAAAAATCACCAATAACCATGTGACAATGGGGCAGGGGAGCAAGACTTCAGACTAGAGGCATCTCTTTAGCAGCCACTAGTGGCAAGGTAAAGGAGAGAGAACTCTTGCCAAGAAACATCACTTCTGGGGCACAGAGGAACAGCAGGGGACTCCAGGAGCCAACAAGGAGATCAGGAGTAGTGGAAGACTGATATAGAAGGTGAGTGCTTGGACACTGGCAGAGGCCAGCCAGCCCCCTGGTTGTGGACTGGAAAATATCTGTCTTATAGATTTTCTTGGGCTCACCAGAGTACCTTGGGAGAGCTTAAGGAAGGGAGTAATCTTGAACAGTACCCAGCATCCAGGATTGAGCCACCAGGTAGGGAGGAGCTCTCATCATTCAGTCACTAACAGGGCTCTGCCATTGTGGAAGGGATGCCCAAGAGGAACATCCTGAAAAAAGCTAGTGCAAGGTCAATTCCAGATCCCCCACTGAGCTGTGCAGCCAACCTTGGGAGGACTTGGGTGGATCTTGCTCCTCCAGGAAAGCCACTTTTTGGCCAAGGAGCACTGTTCGGACAGGTAAAAGCATGTCTCTGTCCCAACACTTTAGGGATTGACGAGAAATAAATCAGAAAGACAGGACCAGGTCTCTTCAGCAACTAGATGATGGCTTCCAGCCTCCATCTTATACATAAGAATCAGCAGCATGATTACAGTCACCTAACCCCACAACATCATCTGTTGTCCAGGCAATATATATATTTTCTTGTGTGTGTGTGTGTGTGTGTGTAATGTATATACACAAATATATGATGTATGTATATGTATTTCTTTTCTTTTTTCAATTTTTCTTTAGTCTCTGTTTTTTTTTTTTTTTTTGCTTTAAGTTGTTATTTTTATAGTCTCATTTTCACTTCCTTCAATAGTGAGGGCTCCATTATGGCTATGGTTTTACTGTTCCTTTTGTTTTTTCTTTTTTCAATTTTTTTCCCCTTAGGTTTTTCTTTGTTTTCTTTTGTTTTGTTTTGTTACATTTTTATTTTTTCCTCTTTGCTTTCTTTAATAGAAAGGGCTCCATTTTTGCAATGTTTTTGCCACCCTTTTTATTTTTATTTCCTTTCAATTTCTCTATATTTTCTCTCTTTTTCTAGACTTTTTTTACTTTTCTTATCTTTCCTACATACATTTCTCAAACAACAACTAAGGTTTTTTCTACATCTCATATAATTTTCTATCAATTTTCTTTATATGCTTTTGTTATTACTATTATTTTTTCTAATCTCTTGTATTCTATTTCAATCTGTATTTTATTTATAAGTCAGAGCCTCAATCTGAGGAGTGAGCTGTAGTGCCACATCATTGTCCTGACTAAAGGAGACCATCTAGCTTTGGCCTTTTGAATAACAGTATTGGTGGGTCCTCCCTGCAACATATTCCTGATCTTTTTCCATATTAAGCAGAGCCAGGATCTTGCTTTTCCTCACTGTGGTAAGGAGCTTCTGACCTTAAGGGACCCACACAATCCAGCCCACCAGAGTTCTGGAATTGCAAGTGTGCATCAAAGCACTTGGCTGAACACCCATATTACTCCCATCTATCTTTTTCTGTTATTCTTCAATACTTTTATTCTATTTTTTCTTTTACCCCACTTTTTAAATTTTTATTTTTTTTCTCATCTCTCTCTTTATTCTTCTCTTACTTTTGGCCCTATATGAAAAGGACAGTTAAAAAAAAAAGTAGAGGAGGAAGTAAAGAAGAAGAAAACACTCACGAGGAAGAATCAAGAGAAAACTTCTGGCAACATGAAAAACCAGAGCAAAGCAAACCTCCCAAAGTAATCATGAGGTGGCTACTACAGAGGATTCCACCTACAAAGAATTTATAGAATTGATGAAAGGGGGAATTAAAATATGGATGGCAAAAACAATGAAGGGAATTGAATGAAAAGTGGAGAATAACCAAAAAGAAATTTAAAAATTTACCCAAATAATTAGTGAAAGACATGAAGAAATCAGAAAGGATATATTAGAGCTTAAGAGGAAAACAGTCATCCCAGGAACTTAAAGATGTATTAGAAAGTATCAACAACAGATTAGACTATAGAGGGAAAAAAAAAATGTCAGAGCTAGAGGATAAGGCTCTTGAGCTACCTCATGCAGTTAAAGAGGCAGAAGAGAAGAGAGATAATGCTAAGCATTTGCTCAGAGAATTATGGAGTTTCACAAAACATTCAATCGTACAAATTATAGGTATCCCAAAGGGGAAGAAGAACATCCCAAAAGAATGGAAGCCATTAAAATGAATGGAAGATGTTAAAATGAAAATTTCCCAAGCATCACTAAAGATTCTGAAACACTGCTTTCAGATGGATATCAGACCCCAGGTCATCTCAACACAAGTGGAGAATCTCCAAGACACATTATAACGAACCTGTCCAAAGTTGAGATGAAAGAGAAAATTCTACAAGAAGCTAAGAGTAAACCCCAACTGATCTACAGAGGCAAATCCATCAGGATGATAGCAAAGTTCTTAAATGACACTTTTCAAGCCATAAGAAAATGACAAGCTACCTGTAACCTTCTTAAATAAAATTTTCAGCTCAGAATTCTATGTCCTGCTAAACTAAGCTTCAAATTCAATGGAGAAATCAAATATTTTACTGACATGAAAACACTGAGGAAATTTGCCACAACCAGACCAGCTCTACAAGAAATATTCAGACATGTTCTCCACACTGACCATCACAATAGACCAACAGCAAAGTAAAGACCCAGAAACTAAAGGACAAAACCTAGATTTCGACTTGGTGCAAATGACAAAACTAAGCAATGGACTTTCACCAAAGAAGATGAGTATAACTACACATATGTATTAATTCTCTCAATAAATATAAATAGCTGGAATTCTCCATTGAAGAGTCACAGGCTGGCCAATTGGATAGAAAATCAAAAGCCATCCATATTCTATTTCCAGGAAACACACCTAACCTTGAAGGACAAAATAAGACTCAGATGAAGGGTTGGAAAACAATGTTTCAGTCAAATGTAAATCAGAAGAAAGGAGGGATTGTTACTTAATTTTCAGATACAAGAGGATTTAAAGAAACTAAATTTAAAAAGACAAAGATAGTCACTCCATATTGGTCAAAGGAACAATAAAAGAAGAGGACATTTCAATTCTAAATATTTATGCACTCAACTTAAATGCTCCCAAATATATGAAAAAGACCTTGATTGGTCTAAACAATATACTATGCTATAACACCATAATAGCTATGTATGTTAACACTCCTCTGACAGAATTGGATACATCTTCTAGACAGAAACAAAACAAAGTAACAAGAGACTTAAATGCAACCCTAGACCAATTGGCCTTAATAGACAGGCATAGAACATACCATCCCAAAGGTAATGAATGTACATTCTTCATCAGCCCATGGATAATACTCCAAAATAGATCATATCCTAGGACACAAATACAACCTCAATAAAATTAAAAGAATTGAAATTATACCTTGTAACTTTTGTGGACCACAAAGCAATAAAAGTGGAACTCAACTTCAAGAAAAATTTTCATACCAACACAAAAGCATGAAAACTAAACAATCTTATGCTGAATGACAGTTTGGTCAAGGAGGTGATAAAGAAAAAAATTATTAATCTCTTTGGTCATAACAACAAAAAAATTACAAACTATCAAACCTTGTGGAACACCTCAAAAGCAGTCCCAAGAGTGAAATTTATTGCATGAGATGCCTGCATCTGAAAACCAAAAAGAAAGCACATCAACAACCTAATGAATTATCATAAGGAAATGACAAAGGAAGAACAATCCAATTCCAAACATAGAAGAAAATAAATAACCAAAATTAAATCAGAAATAAATGAAATTGAAAACAAAAGAATCATTCAGAAAATTAATGAAAGAAAAAGTTGGTTATTCAAAATGATAAACAAGGTCAATAAACTTTTGTCTAGATTAACTAGAAACAGAAAAATAAGGTCTCTAATAACCTCATTTGGAAATGAAAAGGGAGAAAATAGCAAAAGATACCACAGTGATACAAGAGATTATGTCTGACTACTATAAAATACACTATGCCCAAAAATTTGACAATGTGGGGATAAGGGACCAATACATGTAATAATAAACATAAGTCACCATATCAATAGAAGCAAAAACAAAGACCATAGAATCCTCTCAATGCAGAAAAAGCATTTGATAAAATCCAGCATTCTTTTGTGATTAGACAACTGAAGACTATAGGCATAGGTGGCACATTTCTTGAACTGATAGAAGCCATCCACAAAAAACCCACAGCTAATTAATGTTTTACTGAATTCAGTAAAACTGAAAGTTTTTCCACTAAGAAGTGGAATGAGACAAAGTTGTCCTCTATGGCCAATACTATTCAACATAGTACTGGAAGTTCTAGCCAAAACAATCAGACAATAGAAGGAAATAAAAGACATCCAAATGGGAGCAGAGGAGGTCAAACTCTCCCTCTTTGCTGACGATATTTTCTTATACTTAGAGAACCAAAAAACCTCAACCACAAAACTCCTGGAAGTGATCAGAAAATATAGTAATATCTCGGGATATAAAATCAATGTCCACAAATCTTTGTATATGCTAATAACAGCCAAGATGAGAAATTAATTAAAGACATAATTCCCTTCACAGTAGCTTCAAACAAAATGGGACACATAGGACTATACCTCACAAAAGAGGTGAAGGACCTCTATAAAGAAAATTACGAAACCCTAAGAAAATAAATAAAAGATATTAACAAATGGAAAAACATACCATGCTCATGTCCGGGAAGAATCAACATTGTTAAAATGTCTATATTTCCCAAAGCAATCTACGGATTCAATGTGATCCCCATTAAAATACTAACATCATAGTTCAAGGATTGGAAAAAAAATAATTATTCCTTTTGTATGGAATCAAAAAAAAATCCATATAACTAAAGCACTTCTTAGTAATTAAAACAAAGTTGTGGGTATCACCTACATGACTATTGGCTGTACTACAAGGCCATTGTGATCAAAACAGTATGGTATTGACACAAAAATAAAAGCATAGACATTTGGAACTGAATAGAAAACCAAGAGATGAAACTGACATCTTACAGCCACCTAATTTTTGATAAATCAAACAAAAACATAAACTAGGGGAAGGAATCTCTATTCAATAAATGGTGCTGGGACAACTGGACATCCACATGTAAAAGACTGAAACTGGACATGCATCATTCTCCACTCACAAAAATTGATTCAAGATGGATAAAGGACCTAAATTTAAAACAAGAAATGATAAAAATCCCCAAAGAAAGGAAAAACACTTGACCATATCACCCTGGGAAAGACATTATGAAGAAGACTTCTGTGACAATTACAACAACAATAAAAAGAAGCAAATGGGATTAAATTAAACTGAAAAGCTTCTGTATAGCTAAGGAGACAACAACCAAAGCAAATAGACAACTTACACAATGGGAAAGGATATTTGCATATTTTGAATTGGACAAAACTTGATAACTAGGGTGTACAGAGTACTCAAATTAATCAACATGAAAAAAGCCAGCAATCCCTTTTATCACTGGGCAAGAGAGATGAATAGAACCTTCTCTAAAGAAGAGAGATGAATGGCTAACAAACACTAAAAAAAATGCTCATATTTGAAGGGTCGGGAGAAAACTTCTAAATATGGATCAAAAATGTTTTCACATAGGAAACGAGAAAATATCATGAATGTTATGTCAATCAGGTTGATAAAAATATCTCAGATTGCACGTGAAGCCCGCACACTGTACCCCATGATTGAACTAATGTACACAGCTATGATCAATAAAAAAAAAAAAGAAACTCCACAGATAGTAAGTGATAAGAACTAAATTAAGCCCTCTGTTTTCCACACCCAGTATTTTGTTCAAATTTTTTGAAAATCTCCCCCGAATAAAGTGCTATCCTGAAGGTGATATACACAAGGATAAAACATGATCCTGCCCTAAAGGTTCTTTTCTCTGTATAAGGAATTGTGTGATTTGAATCAATTCTTCTCAAATCAGAGACAAGAAATAACAGAGTAACAGAAAAATTTTTGAAAGAAGTTTCATGTTTCTACAATGATATTACAGATCAAAAGAAGCTGTCCAGGCTCAGCGCCTGTGGCTCAAAAGGCTAAGGCGCCAGCCACGTACACCTGAGCTGACGGGTTCGAATCCAGCCCGGGCCCACCAAACAACAATGACACTTGCAACCAAAAAAATGGCCGGGCGTTGTGGCGGGCGCCTGTAATCCCAGCTACTTGGGAGGCGGAGGCAGGAGACTTGCTTGAGCCTAGGAATTGGAGGTTGCTGTGAGCTGTGATGCCACAGCACTCTACCCAGGGTGACAGCTTAAGGCACTGTCTCAAAAATACATAAATAAATAAATAAATAAATACACACAAGATCTCAAAAAAAAAAAAAAAAGAAACTGTTCAGTTTGATATACTCCTAAGATATATATAAGCAAGATAAAAATAATCATTATAGGTCATAATGGTAATATTTATTGAACACTGTCTACATATCACTTTGTTAGATGCCTTTCATCATTTAATCCACAAGAAGATCAGTAGATATTATTATCCGAATTTTACAGAAAAGGGAATTCTAAAAAAGTTTAAAAAGTTACTTAATAACCTACCCAAATTTATACATGCTAATAATCACTACAAAATTCAGCCTCCAATTTCAAAAGATCTTGTCACCTTCTTATAGTTCTTTAAAAAGGGATAACAACTTTCTCACACACAAACATACACACATACAAACACTCAGATCCAGTTTTATCCATTGCTCTGAATCTCTCAAAATTTAATCAATATAAGGAAAGAAAAGCTAGGAGCTAGAAGCTGAGGGAAATACTACCCATTTATTTATCACTAGTGATAAATAAATAAATCAATAGGTGACTAATAGGAAGAGTTTAAATAAGAAGTTTCCAACATGTTACACTTTAATTAGTTGTGAATTGAAGTAATTATTAAAGGTGGGAAAAGACAGTAGTTTTAGAAAGTATTAAATTTAGCTGATGAGTGTCACTGACACTAAGGTCATTTCAACAAGAAGGATTTTCAAAGAAATAAAAGCAGAACATAAGGCTGAAGCACCCAAGAGATGTCTACAACAGAATCAAAGACCAATATGCCCCCATGTTCAAGGAGAAGAAAGAATAAACCTCATTTTTCTGAGATTCTGCTGAGATTACATTGTTTACTTAATTAACTGCTCATCCATGATACTATCTAAAAAATGTTGACTCTGCAGTTTTGTGCAGATAGCTTGCTGTGTCCTCAACAACTCTATTTATTTGAATATCCATTTTCCTGTCTAATAGAGCCCACACTTCCTTCACTTGAGCTGATATTCTACTTCGTCATTTATGCTACATCTGTGTTTTTACCAAATGGTAAGGAATATGTCCACGATCCTACCAGAGTCTAATAAAGAAAAAATACAAGTAGAAAATGAAGAGGAAAAAACTCTCATTTCACTATCTTTCAAAGTAAAACAATTACAAGTATGTGGGGAAGAATGCTACCTGTAAAATTAACTAAAATCATTTTTTATTTATAAGGAAAAAGTGTTATAAACTGATTTACATGTTTACACATGTTCTGTCTTACTAAGGTGCAAGCTTCTCTACCATATTATAAGGTTCTTCAGGGCAAGAGTTAAATTCAGAAACCCCAGCTCCTATGTGAGATGCCAAGGACTAAGGTGGGTCTGTAGTGTCTGTGGTCCCCACTGTTTACCACTAGCTGTGAATGAGCTGGGACGATATGCTAAGGATCAGAATCAGCTCAGTTAACACAGAGCCAGCACGGCACCCCATCCAACAATGGTAGAAGCTTATTTAAAATAAGCTAGACTGAACAGAAATAATGTCAGTGTTTTTTAATTAACAAAACAACCAATTAACCTCCATTAACAACCAATTGAAACCTGCTTTCATGTATCTTACAAGTTGTTTGGTTTGTTTTCTCCTTTTGGAAAAGCTACTGTTTTAAAAGTTAAGGCATATGGTAATACTTAGCAAGAAGTAAATATTGAACCCAATTTCCATCAAGTAAAGCCATTTTTATATGTATATACACACATATAATCTGGATACAAAGAGATATAGAGATATATACACGCATGCTCACACAAATATACATACATATATATACATATTTAAAAGCTGGCATTATATTGTAGTGCTATTTTCTACATAGTACCAGCATTTACAAGATTTACATACCAAGAGAAAGCATTTATCTTCCATCATTCCATCTGCTGAAACATATTAACCTCTTTCCCCTCTCTATCTTTACCTCTTCAGATATATCTGGCTTTATATTAAGCGTACAGTAGCTGCTTAAAGAATACAGAACTTCACCAAATATTCCTTCTGCTTACTGTGCTGTCTCATTCCATTGTCATTGCAAAGTTCCTAAGTTATTTGTCAAATATAAAATTTCTCTCCTACTTTTCACTGGAGAAATTGATTCAATTGATAAAAATAGAATCCCGAACTGTCAGAGCTCTTTTAGTCATCTTAATTAATTGTAATTAGTTTTAAAATATTCTGTTCCTGATTTCCCATAAAACCAAGGCCATCGCACACGTGAGCTGTCATTATTTCTTAATACCAGCACTTATAAAAGAAAGGTCCATTCTTTCCTGTGGTCTTTTATACTTTCAACCTTGATTAGTATGTGTGTGACTATTAAATAATTAAATTAATTTTATAGTGAGTGACATGTTTTGAAATCTGCAAAGTATTTTATTCTGGGAATTTAAGCCAACCCTTGCTTCTCCCTAGATACTTCTGTGTATGCTTACAATTATAAGTTGAAGCAGACTCTTAACTTTCCCATTAGCATCTAACAATTTATGCGCTTTGGATATCCATGGGATGATTTTTAAATGATAATTTGAAATCCCCATGTACTTAGATAACTAGAAAAATAATAGACAATAAACGAGTACTTTAGAGAAGGAATTTACCTAAGAATTTAAAGCTTCACCCAATCTGAAAGTAATCCAGAAAACTTCATAATAGTCCTGAACTGACTGTAATACTCCCTTCACACTATTAAAAGAAAGTACCAGCCTCAAATAACTTATCTCATGTAGACTAGACAACCATCCTATAATGCACTAATCATTATATACAATTTATGGATGAGAAAACTGAGGTTCTGATATTTTAGTTAAATTGCAGAATTAGGAATTAGCATAGCTGGCTTTCAATCCAGTCCCAGCTGCCTTTAAAACCATGAATCCTTGAACTTCTGACATTTACAATACCTTGTAGCTATTACATCAAGTTTAAACCTAAAAAAATATGTCTATAGTCCAAATATCTCATGAATTATGCAACTTATTTGGGTTCAATTTATCACTATGTACTATAATTTTTAACCATTATGTAAAGACAGTATATTTTAAGAATTAAATAATCAAAATAAATAATTTTATATATCAAATAATTTTCCCATTAAGAATTTGCCTAGACAATTGCCACAGAAATCAAAGAAAAATGTGTTTTTTCTAAGTAAAATTCTAAGCTTCAATTGGTATCATCCATTTTCAATGCATAAAATGTATACTTTCACTTACTCCTGTAATAAAGTTGATCAAAGAGACAATCAATCATATGTTCTTTGTACATTCCATGTAACTAAACTTTCATTAAAATATCATTAAGTACCAATTCTTTTGATGCTCCAAACTCCATGAAAATTCAGTATTTAAGCAACAGGTTTGGCTCTCTCAGTTCAAAATTGTTAAGTAGAATACACTAAGTGAAGAGAATTAGAAATTTTCCTTCTCAAATATAGTTCAGATTATACTAATTTGCTGTTAAAATTACGTATAAAGAATACCCTTTATGGTTATTATTAGAAATTTACCTAATTATGAGCTGGTTTCTAGGAGGAGACAATTCTCCATCCAGGAACACCTTTTATCTCTGACTACCTTGTCAAGGATATTTGTAAAGCAAACACCCTGAGAGAATAAACAATAAAGATGTGTCCAGGACAGAAGAGTGCTTTGTTTTCTGGTCGCCCAATAAAGATAATGACTTCCCTCCAGGGCAAAGATTGGGCAAGTTTGCCAGGAATCCTTTATAAGAGTGGTGATTCCCTAGACTTTGTATTTCTCAGCTTTGATAGAATCCACCACGGGTAAAGCACCCTTGGGGCCCATGCCGCATTGTCCCCAAGGGAGCTGGGGACAAGGGAAACCAAGATGAGAGCAAGAAGCCTAGGCAGCCTGCTGTACCACAAGCAGTAACATCCTTAGTGTCTGACCCAGGAGTTTGTGCCTTCTGCTGGCATGTATGAAATTAGAAGGCCAATGTAAAATTCTCACATCCTTTTGGGCTTTTGAAAGTCAAATGTCACCAATAGATTATATAGTGTTTGCCTTGGTTAGCTCCAAGGTAAGTCTGTTTGTTTTGTTTTTTATTCAGCTTAATGTGAGGGTACATATGATGGTAAGTTTTTACTCTTTCCTCTGAAGCCTAGAACACAACAGCAGTCATTCCTCACACAAGCTCTGGGAAGCAATCTCACTCTCCAGTCTGCCCCAGGGGGGCACAGCCAGATAGATTTTTAAGGTGCTGCATTATGCACGCATTTTCCCTTCCTCACCTCCTCATTCAGGCACCTGGATAGAAATAGCCATCATTCACACAGCACTGTCCTATAATCACCAAAGATCCTTCTCCCATGCTGGAGACATAAACAGAATTTGTATTCTCTCTTCGTGGAGGCTCAGAGAATTGACGTGGCTTGATCTAGACCCAGACCTGGTAACCAGTGAAGCAGAACTCAGAACTTCTGACCATTCTGTTCTCTCTACTTCACAAACCCAAAAGTCCAACAGACAGTTCAGCAAGTGGTGCAGTACATAATGTGTTCCTCCTTGCCATCACTCTGGCCACCCTTTAACAGATGTCACAGGAGACTGAGACACAGTGGTTAGGGAGCAGGTGGAGAACAGACTGCCTGGGATGTCTGAATCCTGGCTCAGTTACTCATCAGTTCTGTTTAGGTCATGTATTTAACCTCTGTGTGACTTAGTTTCATCATCTATAAAATGGAGATGATAACAGCACATATATTATAGAATTATGTAAAGACTGCATAAATTAAATCAATTCCTCCAAACAGGCCTGTACTCAGTAAGTATTATCTGTCACCGCCATCGTTACCACTACAGTTCCTGTGAATCCCGTGTAGATTCTGATCCCACTGTGGTTAGCAACCTGATTTTTAACTATTAGGCCTGGTTTTGGATTGAGGCAAACTTCCTCAGGGGCCCCATAGCCAACCCTACAAAACAATAATCTGGGCCTAGTCTACCATCAGTAACAAAATAGAATATAACAAGCTCTATAAATATTTATTGTTGAGTGAATAAATAACTGGGGATGACTTTCTCTTTCACAATACATATTCTGGAAGAGAAATGTAGGTCTGTACCTTCTTTGTGAGTAAATCCATGTGATAGACAGAAGAATGACACCTCCCCCATAGGAATCCAGAATATACTCTCTAGAATCTGTGAATATGTTAACTTATGTGGCAGAAAGGACTTTGCAAATATAATTAAGGTTAAGGACCTTGAGATGGAAGATTTCCTGGATTCTTGAGGTAAACTCAATGTAATCACATCAGTCTTTAAAGCACAGAATTTGCCCACCATTGGTGGCTATGAAGATAGAAAGGGGCCACAAACCAAGGAATGTGTGTGACCTCTGGAGAATGCAAAACGCAAGGAACAGATTTCCCCTAGTGACTTTATCAAGGAATGGTCCCCATGAACACCTGAAATTTAGCCTGGTAAGAACATGTTAGATTTCTGACCTCCAGAAATGTAAGTCTGTGTTGTTTAAGCCAGTAAGTTTGTGATAATTTGTTACCCAACAATACAAAACTAAGATAATCTCTCTAGACTCTCCCACTAGGCAAAGCCACAACCCTGTACTAGGCACTATACTGAGATGAACCAAACAGAAAGCACATATTTACTCACCAATTAATTAATTCATTCATTGACTCTCTCAGTGAAGTTACTGAGCGCCTACCACAGGACAGGCACTGCTCTGTGTGTTACCAATACAACAATGAGCCAGAGACACACCGTCACTTTCTGCTCTCATGCAGAGCAGACCTCTGCCTTATAATCCAGAGGTGAGAGAAAGACTAAGCAAGCCAATGAACAAATTAGACAACCAAAAACAGTGAAAAGTGCTATGAAGAAAATAAAACAGAATGATGAGAGAGAGAGAACACAGGCAACAGAGCTGGAGGGACAGAAACCCCAGACTAAGCAGATGCAAGGTTCTCCAGGAAACAACTTCTGCCAGCCATGCAAATGTCCACTTGCGTTCCCAAGGCGCTAACTTGTAGCTGATCTAAGCCTTCCAAAGGATGCTGCGAGAGCTGAAACACCCATCTTGAGAAAAGTGACATGACTTCTCTGCTCCAAGGAGAAGTGCATGACGTGAACTGTTTCTCTCATTTCCTTGTCCTTACTCTTCACAAGCATGGCATTCAAGGCTTTATTTTTTAACATATTTTATGAACAGTGTAAAGGCAGCATTATCCCAGAGTCCCTGGTTATCATTCTCAGTGACAGCACTCAGTGTTCTCCATAAGTGAATATGGATGTGGTGAGATTCCCGAGACAGCTAGGCTCCTGTTACTGTGATAGATTTTCCTGTGGCTGGCAGTGGCATGCATTCATGACACCAGCTCCAACACCAAATCCATTCTCAGGTGTTGATTAGAAGCACTAGAGCCTCTGCAAACCACAGCTGGCTCTGCTGCACATTTGATTACAACAGAAATAGCAAGGTAAGAAGGTGACAAGTAAGTGTATAAAATTCTCTCTCCTGTCCTATTTCCTAGAAATAATAGTCCTTAATTTCCAAATCATACAAACTCAGAATGGGCCACTCAATTTATTTATCACACAGTGCCTTGTTCAAACATGGTAAGAGAGCAAAAACAGCTCCTAGGCATAGTCTTAATTATTTCTAACAATTACTCCTTTCAAAGGTTCTTTATGAAAGTAAAACTAGCATATCCAAGTAACGTGTCTTAATCCAAAGTTCCGGACATACATGAACACCCAGAGCAGTACCACCTACCTTTAACACTTTGGCTAGGAGTTTGCTCCACATAACCCTTTCCACGTGAGATGGTGATTAAGCTGAGACACAAAATGATTCCACCTCTGGAGCTATTCTAACCATTTCTGGTGTTCTGAATGTTAACATAAATTAACTTACAAGCAGACTTCAGCAATACTGAGTGGGAAGGGTTTTGTGTTGAGGGGCAGGGCGAGGGCAGAGTTCACACGATGAGTAGTGATAATTCACTGTCTCTGACAATGGTGCTCAGAACATAGAGCCAGAATATCTAGATTTTACTACCAACTTCACCATGTAATATAATGACCTTGAAGAAGGCATTTTCCTGACGAAGAGTCAATCCTATTTTTCTCTGTAAGTCAAGATCAAAAGTAATATCCATTCTGCCTGCTTTGTAGCATTCTCAGGATTATATAATGAGAAAGACTTCGTAAACTGCAGAACAAACAAAAACCAAATGTCCTCTGATCTCCCTGCTCATGGTGATACAAACATGTGGTATTGAAGGCAACCTCCTAAGTCTCAATTCTCAGCACTCCAGCCATGGACATGCAGCAAACCTGAGTTTTTCCTGGGATCCCCACCTCAGTTTATTCACCAGGACTAAATGGTGCAACAGTACCTACAGGACAAACAGACCTGGGGCCTACCTCTGGCAGCCCTCCTCTCCAGCCTCTGACACTTCTCCTCTGCTTCACTAACCTTGACCACTCTGCCACCCACATGTCACATTCAACACCTCTGACATGAGCAGATAACTTCTTCTACAACCCCAACCCCAAGGGCTAGCTGGCGAGAAAGCCACTTCCACTCACCAGCCTTGCTGTTTTGTTAACAAAGCTGAGGAGGCAGCATTGACAGGTATGAATGACTAGGTCTTTGCAGGTCTCCGCAAACTTCACCTCTAAGGGGCCAAATAGTAAATATTTTAGCTTTTGCAGACTACATGTCTCTGTAGAACATTCTTCTTTGCTTTGCTTTTTTTTTTTTTAATAACCCTTTTAAAATGTAAAAGCAATTCTTAACCCTTGAGCTTTACAAAAACAGCCCTAGGCCGAATTTTTCTCAAGGGCTGTTTTATAATAGAGCTCTGGTTTCCGGCAGAGCACAATGGTTTGTGTGAAGAAGAGTCTATAGTTAGCAGTGTGAGTTGAGGGGAGGCTACTTAGGCCAGGGGAGGTGCCTGGAACCCCTGAGCCTTGAGATATCCAAACCCTCCAGCTTAGTCTGGTCCACGCTGGCAGATTTCTTCACTTACGGCCTTGTCTTGGGGACCTCACCACTTGCCTTCCACCCAGTCTTTTTTTGGGGAATCCTACACTGGGAAGTGATCAGTGGGTATCTGAACTTGAGTCAGGCAAGTTATTATACTCAGGGCTCTTGAGCTCTGTGTGAATCTAGCATGTGGCTTCCATGTCCCCAAACATTCTATGACAATCAGGAAGCTGCTCTACCCACAGCACAGGGTATCATGCCTAGTAAAATGCAACTTTGAGCCCGTCAGAATGTTTTATACACTAATAAGCCACTATGATTATTATCAAAAAAGGAAGAAGAGGAGAAAGAGGTGAGGGAAGGAAGAAGAAAAGGGGATGAAAAGAGGAGGATAGGAGAAATCACTGCAGAATATTTTGCCTGAAAGCCATTATCATCACAAAATTATCTTCACTTGGTACTTATATCAAATTCATTAAACCCTGTCATGTAATTCAAAAGCAAGATTCCTCACCATTTATAGTTTCTAAAGGAGTGGAAGAAGATTTAGTCTGCCTTTTGATGATTTCTCGTCTTATTAGAAGACTTCACTTTGATGCTTCTCAATTCTCACATATATTCTCTAAACCAAGGCCTCAATAAGCCTATAGGGTACTAGCTGCAAATTAGTAAATGATACTTCCTCAGACCAAAAGTGGAATAGCTGAATGGCACCCCTTCAGTTCTGTGTCTTCACACTGTTTGGCTAACTAAATGTTTCACTGTTGGGGGAAAAAGGAGTGAAGGGTGGAAGTCACCTCTTAATCCTGGCAGATCCTGCAGGGCCCCAGGATGCCATGATGAGCACAGCCAAGATGGATTCGGGCCCTGACTTGAATCCTCTACCAGGCTGCACAATGACACAGAGGCCTGACTTAGGTTTCAAGCCAACCCACAGACAGATGAATTTAGCCCTTTCTGTGCAGCAACTAGCAATATGCTAACATCCTGGCAAAGAATATGGAGATAATACACATGGCAGCAGTGGTGGTGGTGATGTTGGTGCCACCAAGGAGACTTTTCAGCTGAGAGCCTTTGCTCATTATCACTTGAAAAGGGCTGATTTTGAGAGAAATGAGCTAACTTAGAGAGGTGGAGAGTAAAGCAGTCCACAGGGTTGACAAGGTAGAGGAAGGTAACTAGGTCATGAAAGATACATAGCTCAGAGTGAAGAAGAGTTAAAGAATTATCCTCAGTAGTTTGTCAGAGCAGACTGCTAATGTCAGGGACAAACGTGTGCATCCTGCAGAGGATGCTGCACTCAGGAAGTCTATACTGCACAGTGGCAGGAAGGCTTGGGAAGCTCTGCTTCAGACTCATGAAAGAGGTAAGCAGCTGAGAAGCCAGGAAGTTTCGAACATTTCTATGGCCTAGAGATTTCCAGGGAAGAGAAAATCCAAAGCTGCCTGGGAGCTGCACAGCAGAAACCCACAAGAGACGGGAAGGAGGAGGAGAAAAGGTCATGGCACAGTCAAGGACAACTGGAGCTCCCTGCCTGAGGACAGGAAGAATGGCTGTGTTTAGCTGCCAAGACAACAATCCTCTGTGGCAGCCAGAGAGCCTCCAGAGTCCCTCTCAGGGATTCTCCCACTCTCAGCCATGCAGCCTGGGAGGATCTTCTTCCTCTTGGAAGTACTATATACTGCTCTGTTACTCCACATGCGTTTATCACTGAAATGACTCACCAAGAGTCCCAGAATGCTGTAGGTGGCAATCATGCTACCAAAACATATTTTTCAGCATTGTTAGTGGAAACAAACATCTGCAACACCTAATCGAAATCCATTCCTAGGAAAGATGAACAAAAACATTCTAACCTTTAGCAGCACATGTAACTTTTTAAACACAGAGAACCCTGTAGCAGAAATCTCCTTTTCTGATAGAGAATGCACTTAATATTTTTCTTTGAAAACTAAACATAAATTAGAAAACATATATTTCTTCCAAGTATTAATTTTTAAAGCGGCCAAAATTGCTAACAACCAGGGTAAGTACTGATTTATAAATTATGTTCTCAGCATATAGTATATATTGTGAATTTGCATGCATATTAAATGCAAATAACTAGAAGAGCCTAACATTAAGGCTTCAAATTTATATGTGCAAAAGACAGTACATTCTAACATTAAAATTCTTCCCAGAAAATATTAACTCCCCACATCCCATGTGACTGTCACATACTCAAGCTGAGTAGTCTTAGTGCCGCACTTAAGAAATCAACAACCTCGCTCTGTCAAAATCTGCATTCCCCATGGCCACCCTACTCACCAGGCTAGCAGATGAGAAGATGTGGCACCATGTGCAGTGGAGGTTAGGTACTAACAGTGCCCAGATTTTCAAACAAATTATCTCATTTAATAATTTGATCGGAAAGAAAAAAAGCATGCTAAAACTGCCATTATTGAATCTCTAACAGAATCTTTAACATTGAGGAAAAGTGGCAAAATATAGTTCATTCTGCTCTTTCACTATAGTAAAAATAAGAGATTTATGATGATCAAGTTTTGTGTGTCAACTTGGCTAGGCTGTGAAGCTCAGTAGTTTGGTGCTACACTAGTTCAGATGTTGCTGTGAAAGGTGTCTTACTGTTGGGGTTAACATCTAAAATCAGTTGATGTTGGGTAAATAAAGTCAATTGATTATAGATGATGGATAATGTGGATGGGTCTTACTAACTCCGATGAAGACCTTAAGAGCAAAAATTTAGTTTCCCGGAGAAGGAATTATGCCTCAGGATTGTAACAGAAATCCTAAGTTTCTAGCCTGTCAACTTGCCCTGCAGATTTCATACTCAAGGCTATAATACCAATCATTGCCTGAGTTTTCAGGTGGCTGGACTGCCTTGTGAAGTTAGACATGCCAGCTCCTGCATTTGCATGAGTCAATTCCCTAAAACAATCTCATAATACATATATATACACACAAAAAAAATCATATATATACAGATTCTGTTTATCTGGTAAACACTGATACAAAATCCAAAGCAATTCCACACTGGATTCTTTGTTTAAATAAACTCAATCACTTTGGAATGTAGGACTTTTTTCATGATTTCCTTCCCAATACTCACTTAAAGAATTCCCATAGTTGTGATTGCAAATTAGTGCAGCCTCTTTGGAAAGAAGTATGAAGAGTCCTCAAAGAACTAAAAGCAGACTTTCCATTTGATCCTGCAATCCCATTACTAGGTATTTACCCAGAAGAAAAAAAAAGTATTTTACCATAATTGCAGAAAAATGTTTATCACAGCTCAATCCACAACTGCCACTATGTGGAACCAACCCAAATATTTACCCTATTTATCCATCAATCCATGAATGGATAAATAAACTGTGATCTATGTATACTGCGGAATACTAGTCAGCCATAAAAAGATGGTGACTTTATATATTTTGTACTCCCCTGGACAGATTCAGAGAACATCCTCCTAAGTAAAGTATCACAAGAATAGAAAAGCAAGAATCCAATGGACTCAACACTAATATGAAACCAACAGATGAACAATGACATGATCACAAGAGAGAAAAATACAACTACATTCAAATAAGAAGGAAGAGGAAAGAAGTAAGGGGGGGAAGGGCAAGAGGGAGGGAGTGTGGGGTGCTACCACCTAACAGCACAATGTCGGGGTATAAGGCACACCTCCTGAGTGAAGGGCTCAACTACAACTTGGACTCTACCTAACAAATGCAAACAATGTAACATAATTGTCCATACCCTTTAGCAATCTGAAATTTTAAAAAAAAATTCATAGTCACCTCTAAGGAGAATAAGGGTGAGTTGTATTTGTAAAGGAAAAGGGGGCTCATGAAAATCTTTCTGGTGGCTGAAGATCTGTTCAGCTATGCCAGTTTGGGAGCTCACTTTGCTGTATTTATAATGTGAATTCTCTGTGGATGCTAAGTCTTAAGGGATGGAACTGTCCCTTCATTTATAAAAAGCCTAAAAACATAAAACAGACTGCCCTAATGAAGCAAATATCCAGTTACACTGACAGCAAACAAGTCCTCAGGTTTACTGCTACTTCAACCACCCCTGTTTTTGTTCGTTGGCCTTCTCACAATATCTGCTCCCAAGTCTCTGTCCTCCTATCCCTTGGCACAGAATGTTCATCTGTATGCCCAGATCCAATTATGTGTGTGCACAGATGAGCCCCAGGCTACACGTCCTCCCTGATCTCTAATTCTGATCACACTTTTTTATTCATTGCTGTCTGGATGATCCGGGAGTGGATGAGGAGAGACTGAGGGTCACAATATATCCAAAAGAGAATTGATCAAGTTAGCACATTTCTGTTGTTTGAAAACTGTTCCAATTTCACTGGGAAGAGAACTGACCTATTCCGGAAGGAATCGGTACATTTGTGAGATAATCTCATGGACACCCTGCTTTTTTTTTTCTTTTTTTTAATTGGTGGAGATGTGAGTTGTTTTCCAAAGTAGCAATCCTGACTGGACAAGTTCTTCATAATGTCTCTTTATCTGCTGTCTTCTCCATCAATTCTGCCATCAAGTCCAATCCCTTCTCCTTCCCCCTCTTCTGCAGTCATTCTTATCCTGACAGCGCCAACTGCCTTCCTCCCCTCTGAATTATTTTTTAACACATGGCAAGACTCATCTCCCCAAATGTCATTTTGATCATATCACTTGTTGCCAAATGTTCCAAATGTTTCTTCTTAAATTAAATTTCAACCCAGATCTACATGTCCATAGCTGACTTCCTTGACTCTCCTCTTCTGAGGTTATCTCTGCATGTCCACACCCACCACACTCTCCCCAGCCTGCTATGACCTGCTCGGTTCTGCTCTCCAGGTAGGAGAATAAACCCTTTGCTCCAGTCACTTTACCCTAATAGGTTCCTGCTCTCTTTGGAATCTCCATTCAACAGATATCCCTTAACATTAAACATGACACCTGTTCATCTCTCACTGGGAAAGTTCAAGAGCTGATAGCTTTCCTTGATCCCACCTTCCAAATAACTTGCAAACTATGATTCTACCATTCCTGATTCCAATCACAAGGTTTGGGTTCACATCCAGGAAATCCTGGAGCAAAAAGGTAGTGATTACCTGAGGAATCATTGTCTTGACTTCATCTGAAAGCATTCCTATTTTTACTTTTCTTATAATGACATCTCAAATAAAAAACCTCTCAAAACTTGATATTTCCTCTTGGCAAAGTCCTTTAGACATACATAGTATAAATTTATCTAAGTAAGTGCTGTTATGCATGTGTATCAGAATACATTTGCCATTGTGATGTATGCACTTGTCACATACAGTTATGAATATATTTTTGGAAAATTGTTTTTTAAATATTTAATAGCCGTTAAAAGGATAAAATAATATTCTGCTTCTGATGGAACTGTGAGAAGCTATACTAGCACTTTTGCAAGCATTTGCAACTGTAATCAGTAATGCAGGCAGAAAGAATGCCAATGTTTTTCAATCATCACTGGTAAAAATGTAAATTTTTAAAATGATTTTTAAAGTTCACCTGCATCAATCTTCTTCTAATACAAGCTGGGATTATTTCCTGGAATTCTGAGTAGTTTAACATCAACACATGTCACAGACTTTGTCCAAATTATTCACTGCATACCATACATTATTGTGAACCTCTCAGAAGATGAAATAGAGAGAGGCAATATAAGTGTTTGACGAACAAAGGAAAAAATGAAGTATAGAGATCTCAAGCTTTATGTATAAAACCCTTGAGATGGTTTTAAGGACATATTATAGGCCTGAAAAATAAGAATAAATCATCAGGCCCATCAGCTGAGCAGCAAATTAAAGCACCAATTTCAGTCTTGAATATGGAGGGCAGCAAATGAACTCTCTCTCAGTCCCCTCTGCAAAAGAACAGTGTTCTCCACCATGCATTCGTAAGCATCTTTCTTTTTTTACCAGCTAATTTAGTGAAAAAAAATGACTATCAGTTTCCTAACTATTCTCCTATATCAGTATCACTAACTTCCCCAGGAGCATGTTAAAGGGACAGCACCATTCTGTTCTGGTTTTTCACATGGCTAGTATTTTTCTGTTGGTTCCTCCTTGTGTGTTTTCTAGGATCTATAGAGAACTCAAATTAATAAAAAAAGAAAAGAAAGAACGAAAGAAAGAAAGAAAAACAATCCCATCTATCACCAGGCAAGAAATGTGAAACCTAACTTTCTCTGATGAAGACAGATGAATGGCTAACACATGAAAAAAATGCTCATCAACCCTAATCATCAGAGAAATGCAAATCAAGACCACCCTGAGATATCACTTAACTTCAGTAAGAATGGCCCACATCACAAAGTTCCAAAGTTGTAGATGCTGGCGCAGATGTGGAGAGAGGGGAACAATTTTACACTGTTGGTAGGACTGCAAACTAATACAGCCTCTTTGGAAAGACGTGTGGAAAATTCTCAAAGAACTCAAATTAGACCTTTCATTTGACCACACAATCCCATTACCAGGCATCTACCCAAATTTCTATTTTTTTCCTATAATTGTTTTTATTCTTTCTCTTTTTATTCTACTTTCTAGGGAATTAACTTTACCTCCTAACCCTTAAACTGATGATTTCTTTTTTAAGATGTCTTTTGCCTACAAAGGTTCTGTTTCCCTCAAGTTAACTTTTTTCTATTTGCATGTTTTGCTTTCTGTCACTAATGATACAGACTTTCCTTAAATGTTTGATGATCTTCAGCTGTCTGCTGATATTTAAGGCAAGGTATGAAAAAGTCAACAAGAAGGTTGGCAGGGAGAGTTGTTAATATGAAATTTATTGCCTGATTGCTCAGGCTAGGCCTTACTTTGGGGAATCCCTAATGTCAGCATCTTTGAGTTCTATTTTTTTTTTTTTTTTATTGTTGGGGATTCATTGAGGGTACAAGAAAGCATGTTACACTGGTTGCATTTGTTGGGTAAAGTCCCTCTTACAATCGTGTTTTGCCCCCAAAAGGTGTGGCACACACCAAGACCCCACCCCGCGGGCTCCGTCCCGCGCGCTGCGCGGCCGTTGGCCCCCCCGCCCCCGGGGCTTGGAGGGGGGCGAGACCCCAGCCCCCCCACCCCCCTCGCTCCTTCCCTCTCTCTGCTCTTCCTTTCCCCACCCTTCCCTCATTCTTTCTCTCTCTGCTCTCCCCTTCCCTCACCCCCACTGTGTCATTAATTGTCCTCATAT
>CAUYON010019063.1:0-17397 GCA_963573935.1 Arctocebus calabarensis | reverse complement strand
AAAGAAGTTACATACAGGGGGAAATTTTCATTAATTTCCAAATAGAGGGTAAGTGTAAAAACTAAATACATTCTCTTCTGAATGTATTTATCTTTGTTCATTCTTTTCGAGGTTTTTGTTTCTAGTCCTTATCGTAAACACCATTATTATTATTAAATTTCGAGCCTTTTTAATTCTGTGAAGGCACAAAGTGGAAACCTAATAAACACCTGTATGTGTAAAAATAAAAATAAAAACTAAATACAACGAAAACTAAATGCCATGTACTTTTTAAAAATAAAAGTTGTTTTGAAAGACCTTTCCAGTTATTAATTTCAGATAAAAACAGATGAAACGCAAGCAATATGCATCTAACGTCTTGACAATGTATGAAATACTTAATAGGTGCTACCTTAACTAACATAATTCTAACAAGGTTTTTTTTTTTTGAGACAGAGTCTCAATATGTTGCCCTCAGTAGAGTGCTGTGGTGTCACAGCTCACAGCAACCTCAAACTCTTGAGCTTAAGTGATTCTCTTGCCTCAGCCTCCCAAGAAGCTGGGACTACAGGTGCTCGCCATGATGCCCAGCTTTTTTTTGGTTGCAGTTGTCATTGTTGTTTAGCAGGCTGGGGCCGGGCTCAAACCCCACCAGCTTTGGTGTTTGTGGCTGGTGCCCTACTCCCTGAGTTATGAGCACCAAGCCAATTTTTTTTTTTTTTTTGAGACAGGGTCCTACTCTGTCACCCTGGCTAGAGGGCAGAGGCATCATTATAGCTCATAGCAACCACGAACTCCTGGGCTTAGCGATCCTCCTACCTTGGCCTCCCAAGTAGCTGGGACTATAGGTGTGTACCACGAAGACTGGCTGAAATTTTTTAATTTTTGTAGAGATGGAGTCTCACTATCTTGCCCAGGCTCATCTTTAGTCCCTGGGCTTACGAGATTCTCCCTTTTGGGCCTCTCAGAGTGCTAGCCACTGCACCTGGCCTCATACCAACTCTTCAAAATGAATGTGAGCTCCATTTCTAGAGATGATGGCTTTAAGACTGAGAGAAGTGAAGCTAATTGCCCAGAGTCTCAGAGTTTGAATGGATAGAGCAGGTGCTGAAGCAAATTGCCCAGAGTCTCAAAGTTTGAATGGATAAAGCAGGTGCTGGTCCAGGTGAGGCGAGAGCCCTCTGGACAGCAGGATGAGTCCGTGTGTTTTGCATTCTCTCTCCATCATTCATCTAAATCATCCTCTCTGAGAACTCCCCCCCATCCTGCAGCAGAATCCCAGGCTACACAACAGCGACCCTGGGGTTTTCACTAAGATGTGGTTAGATGCTCAGGTCTTTTGTAACAGGAAGACAAATTATTTGCGCTAGAAAAGGTACTGCTCTTTTACGGTTTTCATCTTCTTTCTAAGTCTATTAGCTGCTAAGCAGCTGGCTAATGGATGTGAGATGCATATAAGAGACTGAACAAGATCTAATCTTTCTGACAGAGGAAAGGAATTGAAGGGCAGAGGACAGTGAGCTGGAGCTATGCTGCTCTGAGAGGAGAGAGCTATGAAAGAGGAGACTCCGGCCCAAAGAGAGAGACCAGGAGAGAAGGAGCAGGGTGCCGCCCAGGGAAGATACTGAGAGAAAGATAGAAATGTTTAGAGGTATTTTTGTGAATGTTTTTCTGTATGATGTGCGATGTTATTCATCTTCTGCTCTGCTCAGTTCTGCAATTTTTCTAATGCACTAAAAATAATCACAGTGCAATTTCAGGTGTTTAACTGCATAGCACCTGAGGCCATCTCAGCAAACCTCCAACAGCTGACGTGACCCTCCAACAGCAAACGTGTTGTGGGAAACCTCAGAGGATCTCATTCACTTCTGTGGCTTCAACTCCACCTCTGGGATGATGACTTGGGAATCCGTATTTCTCTCCTGACCTCCTCCCTGAACTCCAGCTACCCACCTGACATCACCACGTACATATCCAACACCATTCTTCTATTCTAGACATACTGGCCCACCATTGCTGTTCCCTCTGCCTTGTCCCTTCAGTGCTTTGCCTTCCTGATTCCTAATGGTCAGGTCTCAGCTCAGAACAGATATCACCTTCTCAGGGAAGCCTGTCTGGACTGCCTAACAAAGTCAGCCCACCCAGTTCTATCAGCCTCCCAAGTACAAGATCACCCCATCAACTACATTCCCCTATTTCCTTCGTAGTACATGGCACAGTCTATACATTTCTGTTTATGTTGTTGTTGGTTTGTTTGTTTTGTTTCCATCTCTTTAGATCAGAAACTCCCATATGGACAGAGATTCTCTTTTTTTTTTGCCGAAGAGGAGCAAAAATAGTTGGAGCTCGATAAACACCTGTTGATTGAATGGATTCATTTATGCTAAGAAAGAATGATTCTATGAAGAGAGAGTGCCTATAGGTTCGTATCACTGTTGATATGGCCACATACGAATGAGGAAAATTTTACAGTGCTTTTCAGTTTTGATATATCATAGCACATTGTCATATGTTACCAACGTGTTTCTTCATCAGAACCTATCAAGAAAGATACTATTTTTTTTAAATTTCTGATTAATATGAGGATCCAAATGTTTAGGTTACATTGTTTTCATTTCTAAGGTAAAGGTCAAGTTGTCGTTGAGCCCACCACCCAGGGGCAGTGCTGATCACTCTCCCATTGTGTGTGTATTAGGTGAAATCCTTCCTATCACCCTCCCTCCTCTCCCCTCCCCCTTGCTCGACTACACTTGTGCTTTTCTCTTGTGTAGGTGTGTAGTTGTTTATTTATTGGTTTCATATTAGAATTGAGTACACTGGATACTTGTTTATTCATTTTTCTGACACTTTACTAAGACAAATGTGTTTCAACTCACCTCCATCCTGTTTTTCATCTCAATTTTACCCCTAAGGTAGAGGAGAGGGTGGGAAGGGGAGGGAGAGGGTGGGAGGAGAGAGGATAAAGAATGAGATCACACTTGAGGTGCATCTTTGAAGGGTCAGGAGAAAACTACTAAATGCAGAACACAAATGCTTTCACACAGTAATTGAGAAAATCTCATGAATGTTATGTCCAACAGGTGGATGAAAATATCTCAGACTGTATATGAAGCCCACACGCTGTACCCCATGATTGAACTAATGTACACAGTTATGATTCAATTAAAAAAAATAGGCGAATATAACTCCAGGTATAACTCACCTGAAAAGTTATCAGAGGTATGGCCAATACCAAGTGATGTGTCTATTGTTTCTTTTAGAGTGACTAATCCTCCTTATTCACCCAGGACTGTTCTGGTTTTAGTACTGAAAATTCTGAAGTCTGGGAAAACTAGGACTGTTGGTCACCCTGTCTTACCCAGAGAATTGTAGATAAGAAATAAGACACCCTGTCTTACCCAGAGAATTGTAGATAAGAAATAAGACACCTCATACAATCGGATCCCTGGCCGTCTAAACTGCATGGACTAAAATGCATTTATAAGAGATGGGAACAGAAATGGGGTTTAGAATCTAAAGGTATCAAGTTACATAATCGTGGACACATCCACCCAACTTGCTTCAAAGGAATGCTGGGACAGGAAGTCATCCATACCATTCTGAAAAGGAGTGAACATTTACAGATACCTGAATGATAAAGTCGGTAAATAGGTCGGTCAGCCTGCTTATCAAGCCTCATGCTTTCAGACTGAATCTGATGGTCCATCAAAAGTCTAAAGGTAGGGTCGACGCCTGTGGCTCAAGCAGCTAAGGCATCAGCCACGTACACCTGAGCTTGCAGGTTCAAATCCAGCCTGGGCCCACCAAACAACAATGAGGGCGGCAACCAAAAAATGGCCAGGCGTTGTGGTGGGCGCCTGTAGTCCCAGCTACTTGGGAGGCGGAGGCAAGAGACTCGCTTGAGCCCAGGAACTGGAGGTTGCTGTGAGCTGTGATGCCAGAGCTCTCTATCCAGGGTGACAGCTTGAGGCTCTGTCTCAAAAAAAAAAAAAAGTCCAAAGGTATTCTGAGCAGTAGTGGTGCCATCCGCTGCAGGTACCCTGACTGGAGAGAACTAGCTTATTACGCCAGAAAAAGAATTTCTTTCTCTTCCAATTCAATTTAACAATGTCTTTGTCAATACACCAGTCCTAATCATGTTGGTAATGTAGCCATAGCAATTTCACAGACATGACGCGTGTGTGCGTGTGTGTGTGTGTGTCTTGTGGGGAGGTAATTATTGCATAGGCAACATTGTCTGTTCATCTAGGCAGAGACTGTAGCGTTCATTCAAGCCATTGGGTAATTGAAGTGAAGCAATTGCATATCACCTTTTGAAAGAGGCATTAAAAAAAATCCACTGCTCATGATTCACACTTAATTATCTTGGCTTTTCGGCAGCTGAGTGGAAGTGCAAGGGAGAGAACACATTGGCTTCAAAGGCAGAAGGAATCGCAGGTGTTCCTGAGATTTGGATACGTCCTCCACTTGAGGTAAGACTCATGAACAAACTTCAGAGCTCTGCCAGCGCACGATCCCCACGGGTGATGTCCCAGATCTGGTAGGACACTGAACACTCAGCTGTCTCATGTCCCGGTGGCTGTCGTGGTCTGCTCAGGGGTTTCTGTGTCTTGTTGATTTGTTGGTTTGATGTCGCCCATGCCCACCTGGATGGTTCTCAGCCCAGAGGTTAGTGAAGACTGAACCGCTCTAAGAAAGAGAAAAGAGTTGGTTTGAACCACAGACTGACTTTTGCATCGTGGAGCAAAGGGGATTGTTCAGTGATCTGAACTTATTTTTGCCTCCATTTCAGAAGAGAACCCAGGATCATGGCAGAAAATTCTGTCTTGTTTCTGGGTCAGCATCATTAGCACTAAAAAGCTGTCATGATCTGGAGGTTTTGGAGGCAGGTCTTAAACCTCATCAGTGACCTAGATCCTGACAGGGCAAAACTACCCTCCCACTTGCCGGAATTGTTGAACTTGGTGTAAGCTTGGAGTCTGGGGAGGGAAGACACAGCAGGAATTTCAAGGTCCTTTGTCATTGATGTTCTTGCCATAAAATCAGAGATATGGGCTGAATCTCTTGAAATAGTCCCCAATTCTTCCTGTACTCCATACTTACTTATTTAAACTTCTTATGTATATTTTGTTTTAACCAGAATGTTGAAAAACCTTATAGTCTAGACTTTTTTTAACTTGTTGAACTTAATTTTCAACCTGCACTTCTGTTTTGAAGGCTGTATTTCACTCACTCATCACTACCCTAAGTAAACTTCCAGAGTGTGTCAAAACTCTTGCCAATACCAGTCGTGATAAGCCAATTGGTGAGTTTCAGGAATTGTTCCAAATTGGACTGGCATTTTCTTATTCCTAGTCATCAGGATGGCTCAGGCGAGGACCATTTAACATAGGAGTATTATTCTGTCTGTATGTTGGTAGGGAGACATAATGATTCCAGAGGTTTTGAACTTTGAAAACAAGCAACTCCTCAGAGGCAGCAAGTAGGTAACTTGCTGGCCAGGTTTTTAAGTCATTCTGGATCCTTTCTTTTAATAGGCAACTAGCCCTGCCCTCACTTGTCAGCCAAATTAACATTGTAGGTTTCATCACCTTGCCTGACAAGGTTCCTTTCCTCCTCTGCCCATAAATTATCATCCCAAACAAACAGTTCAACTGAAAGTTAATATACACTTCATCCTTTCATACCCCAATCATTTCCTTCACTCGTAAAATTTCTGGTGGAAAAATATGTTTTTCTATCTGCAATTCCGGTTTCTGGATCATCGTCAAAGTATACCACTTGAGAAATGTCCTTTATCCCAGAAAGGAAAACAAGTTTTTACTTCTGGAAAGGAATTTAAAACTCCATTTGTGCCCAAGAAAAATGCGAAAGGATTTGTACTTTGATGCTTAAAAAATTTCCAGATGCTTACTGAATTTTTCCACATGGAAGATGGCATTGAGCAAATCCTATTTAAAATTCCAGGGTGAAAATGAAACTCCTAGCATTTATTGAGTCATTCAATTTAAAAGAAATTCATAAACACTAGAATTAGGAGCCAGAAGACTAAAGTTTGACTCCAAGGTGTCTGACTTACTGTGGGATCTTGGACAGGTCATCCAGATTCTCCAGGCTTTTGTGTCCACGTGTCTAAAATGGGTGTAACACAATAATAACATCTGCCTTAAAGAATTATGAGTTTTGCAAATGGTTAAAAAAAAAAAGTGCAAGTTTACTATTTCCGTTGTTATCCCATTAGTGACTAATATCTCTGCTTTGGTTTATCATGCTTTTTCACTGTGGAAACAGAGAGCTATATATACGATGGTTTAGCTTTCAGTTTTTTCCAACCTTTCCTAGAACCTGTCCTAGTTAACCAGAATCGTGTAAGCCACTCAGCTGCTCAGTTAGCAAATCTTCATTGAGATCCTACTATGTGCCAGGCAGAGATATCCTTTCTGCCTTAATTTGCATTCGGTCTAATAGGTTCAGATATTTTGGTCTAACATTCTTTCCCATGCTTTCCATTCTTATGCAAATGTTTTTCTCTTATATAAAACATCCCTCTGATGCATGCTTTGGCATGATGCATCCATTTATAAGTCTGCCTACAGTGATATTAGCATGGCTGTATATTAGTATGGCCTTATCATTGATAAAATATAGAAATGGTTCTATGTTGGTTGGTAAAAACTAACCTTCGCCCCAGGAGTGTTCCTATCACTCCCAAAGTCCCACCCATCTTGGCCTATTCCCCTCTCCAGGACAGCTAGCTAAAAGATCAAGGAAAGCCTAGCACAGCATGAGGCCCACCAGACCCAGCTACTGCACTGGGGCCTACAACCATTCTGATGTAAGATGCCTTTCATATGTGGGTATCACCCTGCCTGCAGGCTGTGGAGGGCTTCACGCTGCTTCTCCCACTCCTTACATTTCCTCCAACCCCCCAGTTACTCATTGCTTGGCTAGGGACCCTCCTCTCCTACTCAAGTCCCTTCTCCTCAGCTCTCACTCCCATTCTTCTGTGCTTCCCTTAGTATTGTCTACACCCTGACCATCCTCAAGCCACCCCTCCTGAGCACTGCCCCCCAGCACTGATGCCCAGGTACAGCTTGTGTTTGGAACCCAAACCAATCCACAGGGTTGGAACATCACCCTGGATGCACCAGGCCATATCGGTGCATGATATCGGTGCAAAGTACTGAAGTGCTTCAATATCTAAGGGTAAACAGCCCCTGCTCTGAGTGCCTTCTTCCTAATCCTGTGTCCCAGCTACCCTGCCCACTCTTCCAAGACAGCCTCTGTCCTCTCCTGATCCAAGAGCCAGCCTCCTAGACCCGGCTCCAACATGGTGTGCTCAACATCAATTTCACTGGGTGCCTGCATGCTACTAATGTGCAAATGCTTTCATAGTCACCTCTGGAAAGAAGGTGACTGTATACAGTGTAGAGTGCTACAAAGGCTATTCCTTCATTGGTTAATTCATTGATTCATGCCACCAGCGCTTACCAATCACCCAGTGCATCGCAGGCCCTGAACCAGATCTGAGACCTCCAAACCAAATGTAGTTTCTGCCTTCATGCACGTATGTTCTGGCAAGGGAGGCAGAAAATAAGCAAGAAAAAAAAAGACACACAGAGGAATAAATGTATCTTTTGAGCAAGGGTTCAGGAGAAAAATAAGATTTGCCCAGAGGAGTCAGAAATGGCTTCAGGACAATAGACCGGGTTTAAAGTGGACTTTAAGGATGCGTAAGGTATCTACAGGCCTAGCTGGTGGGGGACGGCACAGTCACCTGCATCCAGCAGAAAACATGGTGTGTGTTTTCTGGAGTTCAGCTGGGCTGGACAGCAGGGTACACAGAGGGGGCTCCTGTGAGATTAGGTGAGAGATGAACCAGGTTGACTCAGCTAGGCTTCTAAGACCTGAAGTTGGACTTATGCAAAGACAGGTCAAGACCCTAATTCTGAACCTCATGGCTCTCCTTCAAAATACCCACATAAACATGCACTAATCTGAGCATAGATCTGCTGTAAAAGTCAGGCAGTTTGTGTGCTAGACAGAATGCCAGCCAAGAGGGAAGTGGGGTAACCCTTGTTCTCTCACCCAGCTGCGTACACTGGGGTGGGGGAGTTCCTAAAATACTTCCCACTGGTCCCACTTTTTGCCAACAGGCTGGCATCTCCCCTAAGGAGAACAAAAGACCAAGGTATTCTAGCAATAACCTGGCCTGTACACCTCCGTCCCTAATCAATCTGCTCTGTTCTTTCCAAGCAAATTCTCTAGAAAACTATATCATCGCATGCCCACCTCCATGGCCTCACCTTTAAGCCTACACAACCCCCTTAAACCTACTCTGGCCGAGCACCCCCTACCTCTTACAGTGACCTCCTTCCCTTCAGCCAGGCTGCTCCTGAACCCTAGTCCTCTTTGAAGCCTTACCTGACCAGCTGGCCTGAGCCCTCCATGTGATTCTCACAACCTCTCCCTTGACCACTCCACAAGGTCCCCTTCCTTGGTCTTCCTTGATTTGTTTCATGTTTGTGTGTTAACTCAGTGGTACCAGCCATCTGTCGGTCTTCAGCCTATGTGAATGCAGCAGTGAGAGCTCACCCAGACTGTAAACTCCCAAAACTAGAAGGAAAGCCAGTGAATATGTTATTCAGAAACTCACCAGATTGTAAATTCCCAAAACTAGAAGCAAGGCCAGTGAATATGTCATTCACTTGTGGGAATGAGAGAAACCCACATCATTGTTGCCGATGGGTCTTATGCTTTATCCACCAAGAAAATAGAATGGCATTAATTCACTGGGTCCACTAATCAACAAGCATGCATGGTCACTCGAGTATGCCAAACACAGGTGATATGACAGTGGATATGATGTGGTCCCTCTCCTTGGAGAGGACTTTATTTAATAGCAGACTTTTATGTGTCTGCTATATGACAGGCATCGTACGAGACTCTGGAGTTGTAGAAGTAAGACACAATTCCTTTGACAAAAGGACAGATAAGTAAATAGACAGTCACAATACAGAATAGTACATACTAAGACCAAGGACTTCCCCAAGTGCTATAGGAACCAAAAAAAACCTCATATAACCCAGATCATGGTCTCCTGAAGATACAAGAATTCATTCATTCACCCCATTGTTCAATGTCTATTCATCATCTACTGTGTACCAGTCACTGTTCAGGGCCAAAAGCCCTCTGCCAAACCTTTGAAGTTCTTCCTCCTGAAGTCCAAAAAATCCAGTAGAGGAGACATACAATAAACAAACCAAGTGAGACCTCATCTCTAGAAAAAAAAATTTTAATTATCTGGGTACGGGCATGCACACTTCTAGTCCCAGCTACTGGAGAGGCTGAAACAGGAAAATCATTTGAGCTCAGGAATCTGAGGTTGCAGGGAGCTATGATCATACTCCTGCACTCCAGCGAGGTGACAGAGCAAGGCTATGTCTTTAAAAATAAACAAACAAACCAATTAGCAACTCTATACTAAGGCAGATGATGATAAGTGCTTTGGAGGAAAATTAAGCAAGGGGGAGGTATAGGTGATATCAGGGTCTTAGGGAAGATGTCCTTGTTCTGTGGGGGGTGGTAAGGAAATGCTTCACCAAAGTCACATTTGAGACATCTGAAGAAGTGAAAGACCTGTGGTTATTTGGGGAAAACTGTACCAGGCAGAGGAAACAGCAAGTGCAAAGACCCTGGGACACAGCTGCTTACAGTATTCCAGAAAGATCACGTTAGCCAGTGACACAGGGGCCACAGGAGCCAGGCATGAGTTTAAGGACAGAGGTCTATGAGGAAGTGGAGGCATTGAGTGGGGAGGGCCTTGAAGCTGGTGGAAGGGCTTTGGCTTTTACACTGAGTAATAAATTCACAGGGTGGGGGTGAAAGGCTCTGACTTTCATTTTAAGAGCCCCACCCTGTCTGTGGAGTGGAGAACATCCAGCCTGCACTGTGCGAAGAGTGGTGGGGGTGCAGGGGAGCATGTGATGAGCCCAGTGTGAAATGACGTGGTGAGGGAGGTGTCCACAGTGGGGGACATTGGAGCTGGCCCTGGAGGATGCCTTCAGCAGACAGAATGTGGGTGATGCGTGACAGAGACAGAGGGAAAGTGTGTGTATACACCTGTGTGTTCACACTAGGAGGGTTGAACAGAGAGCCCCCAAGCAGGAAGGAGCTGGCAAATTGAAGAGTAGTAAATAGCTCCATGTGGCCGGCTCAGAACACCACCAGCTGGACAGGAGAGAAGGGACAGGAGCTAAGAAATTTGGAGCCAGATGTGAAAGATCTTGATTGCCAGGCAATGCTTTCCTGTGGGAAAAAAGTCACCAAGGGTCTTTAAGCAGATGGCTGATTGCCTCACAGCCATGAAGGCCATCTTTGCAAATTATTGACTTGTTTGTTCTAAAAATGTCAAGAATCCTCAATCCCCCAGCATCCTTCTCAGAGAATATCTCATACAATTTACTGCAAATCTATCACATTATATTACATTGTGTTATAATTGTATGTGTGTGAGAGAGAGAGAAAGACTCACCCACTAGTCTGTGAGAAGCAGAGGACACAGGGCTATGTGTAGGTCACCTCTACTTCCTCAGCACCTATAACACATCACACCTGCTGTGTTCACTAAATGATGACTAAATGGATGAATAGATGTGTGGGTAGGTGGGTGGATGGATGGATGGATGGAGAGAGTTCTGGAAGCGATTTCTAGGATGAGAAATCCTAGAAATGTTGGATGTAATTGATCAGTAAGAAAGTCGAAGATAATAAAGGAACCATGAACACTGGTTAATTGCAGATGCAAACAAAGACGATCCCAGTCCTCTGGGGATGCTTCCTCCTCCTCCGGAATGTCTGCCCCTCATCCTCTCAGACCATTTACCCTGGAATCAAGGCAAGAGCTACCCAGCAGGCACTGGACTATGGTGAGTTGAATGCTTTCAGAAGCCAGGTTGCAGATTCTCCCCCAGGGGTGGGGTCTAGGATCCAAACCACAGCTCAATCAAGGGCCGTCTCATGACCCAGATGAGCTCTGCTGTGGGGCAATCTAGTCCCTTATGCAGAAGCTGCTAAGATGGCTGGGAAGAAAGTATTGTCCGAAAAATGGTCACACAGAAGCCGGCATATCCAGACACAGCCAGAGTCTCTCTCCCTCCCCTTCCCTGACACACACACCACGAACATCTCAGGGCTTTAAATAAGACTGCAAAGAGCTGAACCATGAGAAGATCAGATCTGAAATCCATACACACGGTGTGAACGTCACTGATGTCCCTGTCCTCAATACATGGCCTTGGACAAGTGGGTTTTCTCACGTGGAAAACGGGGTGATGAAAATGGTGCCCATCTACCTGTAGTGTCCGCAATCTCCATGGAAATACAGCACAGAGCCGTGGAGGAGACTCTTTCAAATCAGAATCCTTTCTTGAGTATTTACCAAGGCAAGGCTCTTTGAATGTGCTTTCTGGGCCTTATGGTGACTTAATTCCAACATGAAGAAATTGTTGTCATTTTCCAGAGGACACTGACATTTCCCAAGGCACACACTAATAAGGGGCTGAGATGTGATAGGAACTCAAATTGGTTCTTCCTGATCTTGTCTCTCCTCTGCTCCTATTCCTCCAAGCTCACTAGTTGTGGGCTCTTGAGCAAGTTAGTGAACCTCTGTGAGCCTGAGCTGCCTCCTCTGTGAAATACGAATGATAATACCTGTGTCACTGGGTTGCTATGAAGATCCAAGAAAAGATGTGAGTGGAGTGTGCACAGACCTGGCACATACGGACACTCAATACAAATTACCTATTACTATTTTTATCTCCTCGATTAGTTATGCCCCCACGTCTTCCAAAAAGAGATCTGATGTGTCTATTATTAGCAGTACCTGAAAACTATTTATTAAAATACAGATGATAATAATAGCACCTATCTATGGGGTTACAATGGAAAACAAATGAGTTAACATATTGTGGAAAGCACTTAGAATAGGGTCTGGCAATAGCAAATGTCTAACAAATATTGGCTACTGTTATTCTCACATGTGTGAACAGACCTCTCTAGACTTGCTATTGTCCTCAGGTCACAGATGAGGAAAGCGAGGGACAGAGAGTTTATGTAACTGGTGAAGTCACACAAGGTAATAAGTGGCGAAGTTGGAATTCACACCTAAGCTCCTGACAGTGCCTTTGGTTCTATCTTTACATCCTTTCTACTCTATCTGTACATAATTGCTCCATATTACTATGTACAATATTATTCATGGCCTTTCAGAGGGTAGTATCTGTTCTTCTTCACCCCCAATAAAGAAAGAATAGCCAGAAATAAACTTCAATTGTAAAATAAGGGAAAAAGGCAAAATTTTCTCTTTGAGAAGGTTAAAATTCAAAGATCATCCTTGAGAGGCTGAGGCAGGAGGATGGCTTGAGCCCAGAAGTTTGAGACAAGCTTGGACAACATAGTGAGACCCCGCGCTTTAAAAATAATTTTAAAACAATTTTTAATTAGAAGATTATTCTTTGTTAACTGTGGAAGTTATGTTTTTTTTTTTCAAGCTCTTTAATGTGGACGAGGGCTCTTTCCCCCCATGAGCTGAAAGAAATGTGTTCTTCAGTGCTTCCAAATAAAGAGGTGATGAATTATTTCAGGATGAAGTAAAAGTAGTGTTGCAACCTTTTTAAAATCATGGGATCTTTTGACAATCTGGTGAAAATGTGGATTCTCTCCCCTGAAAAATGAGACACATATGCACACACAACTTACCCACGGTCATTTATTAGAATTTTAGGTATTTCAAGAGTTCCCTATAGCCCATGGACCTCAGGACAAAAATTCTCCACTTAAAGGAGCTGGAAGGAATAAGAATGTGGAGTTTTCTAGAACTGGCCATAGCACACAGATTCTGGAGCCAAAGTGTCTGGCTTTAACTACTGGCTGCCATCGGCCTTAGCTGTATGATTTGGGCAAGAATTAACATCTCTGACACTGTTTCCTCACCTGTAAAATGTGCAGGAAGATAATAGTAATATACTACGTACTTTGAAGGGTATCTATCACATCATCGTATAACGCCCTGGCCACATAAGGAAAAGTTCTCATCATGTTATTAGCTCTGTGTCTTGGGCAAGATAACTTAGTTTCTCTGAGGACAGTGTTCAAGTGGGGGCTGGAATACTCACTTCGCAGGGTTGCTATTTTCTAAGTATCTAAGAGCTTGTCTTAATAAATTGCATTTGTGTGGTGAATGATATTATGTATGATCTTCTTGTTATTATGAACAGATACTTTCTCACTTCCTTCATAGGGGTTCAGGCTGGCATGGAGATGATTGAACAAATGGTAAAGGAAAAGAAGATCCCAGATATAAACGGTTCCGAGTCTCTTGAATTTCTGAAGGTTGATTATGTGAACTATAACTTTTCAAAGTAAGTAAAGAGCATTTTGTCTCGCATTTGAGAAGCTCACAAGAAACAGTGGAGGAACGTGGAGCTTCTTGTCCTGGGATTTCATCAGAATCCTGCCTCCTTATCATTTTCTACTTTGGCAGCCTTAGCTCTGACTTCTAGTACCCAGTTTGCCTCATGGCTCAATATGGCCAGTCCGGTTCCAGCCATCAAATTTGTATTTCAGGCAGCTGGAAGGAGCAAAAGGCAAGGGTAAAAGGGATCTCAGAAGCTCTCCTCTTTTAATGAGTTTTTTCCTGAGGTTCTACCCTAATAAAATTCTGCCTAGACAACAATATCAGAACTTAGTCATATAGATACTTATTAGCAAGAAAGATCAGGAAGTCAGTTTTCCAACCAGACAACTTTGTCATCCCCAACAAATTGAGGAATATTTACGAAAGATGGGGAAGTGGATGTTCAGCAACCGACAACCTTTGCCATAGTCACCAACAAGAACCCCTTGAGACAGCACTATACAGTAAGAGCACTAGAGAGAGGATGTCCTTGTCCAACTTGAACTTAATCTCAGGGTTAAGGGACAGCCTAACTTTTCTAAGGAGTTCTCTGTGACTGATTCATAATTTGTCTCCATGCTTTAATAATTCAGTGATAATTCCCTGCTACTCCAAACCTTTGGTGTAACAATTGCCCTGCTGTCAATGATAACATTCTATAAAACCAAGGGGATCTTTTTATGGGGGAAGAGAGACAGAGATACAGGGAAAGTTCCTGACTAATGCCCTCATCTGTATAAGGTTAGCCATTCAACAAGTATTTATTGAGCACCTACTACATACTCGGCTTTGTTCTAGACGTAGGGGATAATGAAGTGAACAACATACCTGCCTATGATGTCCAGTGGGAGAGATGGACATTAACTATATATTTTAAAAAAAAATTTAATTCCATTATTATAATTAATACAATAATACTCAATTATTATAATTATATTATAAGCAATATGATAATGTAATATTAAAATTGCCATAATAACACAGCAGGAAATTACAATGAGAATCATATAATATCAAGTATGAGTAAAAACGAGGAGAAACAGGTGTCCTTGCTCATTGTGAGTGGAGCGGACAAACCAATGCAATCATTTTAGGTTTGTGTTGTTCAAAGAGTACCTCTAGACACCTGGCTATTGAGTGCTCGAAATGTGACTAGTGCAATAGAGGAGCTGCATTTTTTATTTATTTCAGTTCAATTAATTTTAATTTAAAAAAAGGAGTTTGGTTATGGAAAAAACAATTTTAAGTATGTTTGGAAAAATTTTGTAAGTTTACTTTTTCAACTTAAAATGTTATCAAATCTAAACACAGGTTGAAAATCCTTGGGACCAAAAGAGCTTCAGATTTCAGATTTTGGTGGTTACAGAATATTTGCATTACCCTTGCGTACTGGCTCAGCCTTTCTAAATCCTAAGGTCCAAAACTTGAAATGTTCCAGGGAGCATTTCCTTGCAGTGTCCTGTCAGTGCTCAGAAAGTTTTGCATTTGGGATGCTCAACCTGTACATGTCAGGTATTTCTGATGAAATCCAGTATCAGAATTGAGGTGTATTGTGGGTGTCAAATACACACCAGATTTTGAAGACTGACCTTAGAAGAAAAGAAAAGACAATATCATTAATAATTTTTATATCAATTACATGTTGATAAGATAATATTTTTGGATATATTGGGTTAAGTAAAAATATAAAGAAAATTAATTTCACCTTTTTTTTCTCTATTTTAATCTGATTACTAGAAAGTTTTAAGTCACGCATTGCTTAACATTCTGAGAAATGCATTGTGAGGCAATTTTTTGTGATTGTGCAAACATCACAGCATATACCTACCACACACCTAAACTACACGGTATAGTCTGTTGCCCCTAGGCTGTAAACCTGTACAGCATGTTACTGTACTGAACACTGTAACACAAAGGTATTTGTGTATCTAAACATATCTTAACATAGAAAAGTACAGCGAAAATACAATATTCTAATTTTATGGGCCTAATGTCATATACGCAGTTCATCACTGGCGGAGTGCTAATATGCTGTGCACATGTGTGTGTATGTGGCTCACGTTCCTGTTGGAAGGTGCTGTTTTAGAAGGTGATTTACAAATATCATCCGTGTCTATCATGATATAGATTAACAGATAGACACATACATGCCCTTTGACCCAACAATTCCACTCCTCAGCATCCTCCCTAGGGAAGCACATGTATTATACAAAAGTAGCAGGTATGGGTGGCGCCTGTGGCTCAAAGGGGTAGAGCACCAGCCCTATATGCCAGAGGTGGTGGGTTCAAACCCAACCTCCGGCCAAAAACTACAAAAAAAAAAAAAAAAAGTAGCTAGTTTGAGGATGTTTGCCAGCTTATTGTGTATAATGCAGAAGCACTAGAAACAACCTACATGTCTGCCAACAAACGAATCATGTTTTTTAATGGTACATCCATAGCTTGGAATACTCTACAGCAGTTATAAAGGATTGGTTAGATCTACACATATGTATCAAAATGAAAATATTTCCGAGATGTATTGAATGAATCTCAGCCCTCCTCCTCCCACAGTAGGACTGACTTGTGATGTGTGACAGAGAGGAGGTAAGGATGCGTAGAAATAGCAGAAAATCATTTCTTATCAGCTATGACATTGGTGTTTTAGTATTTTCCCAATTTGAGTTCAGAACAATGCCTTTGCCTGTGTAGCAGTTATACGCTCATGAACTCACTGAGTCTCCCCAATCTACCTGAGAGGAACACGTCCTTTGAGTGATTGTCTGGAAGATGTTAAGTGCCTTGCCGCAGGTTGTTCACCCAGATACCACTTGGCTCCAAGTCGAGTACTCTCTGCACAATATGTGAAATAGCACGGCTTTGTGGTTAAAAGCATAGTCTGAAGTCAGACCGTGGAGGGTTGCAGGTCTGGTTCTACCACTTACGTATGACTTCAACCACTTTTCTTATCTTCTCATCTCTGAAAGAGAGATTGCAAAAACAGCAACTGCCCCATCGGATTGTTGAGAGTCCAGATGAGCTAATGCATGTAAAGTGCTTACTACAGCGCCTGGCAGGTAGTAATTGCTCAATAGATTTTCATAATAATGTATCACCATGCATACAGCCACCTACCTATGTAGATAACATGCAACCCACTGCCTCCTAATTTCCTGTTTGACAGCCCAGAGAATCCTAGAGGAAGTCAACTCTCTAAAATAAGTTTCTGAACTAGGGAAGATATTGTGCACATAGAAGGCATTTGCAGGGGGAAGGCATGTTTCTGGTTGTCCCAAATGACAGGTGGGGAGAGACACTTCTGGCATATGTGTCAAAATTTCTTGTGATGCATACAACATTCCTCTGCAAAAATAGCTGTTCATTCCAAAACACTAACATCACTCCCTTTGGGAAACACCGAAACTGCTGAAGGAAAAATAAGTATGGCAATGTTGTACCTGTTTTTACCTCTAAAGAAACTAAAGAAGTAGATTGCTTGATTATTTACAGGTTGATTTCTTTTTTTTTTTTTTTGAGACAGAGTCTCACTATGTTGCCCTCAGTAGAGCACCATGGGGTCTCAGCTCACAGCAACCTCTAACTATTGGTCTTAGGTGATTCTCTTGCCTCAGACTCCCAGGAGTTGAGACTACAGGCGCCTACCATAATGCCCAGCTATTTTTTTGTTGCAGTAGTCGCCCGGGCCAGGCTTGAACCTGCCTGCCTTGGTGTATGTGGCTGGCACTCTAACCACTGAGCTACGGGCACTGAGCCTACAGGTTGATTTCTTTTTTTTTTTTTTTGAGACAGAGCCTCAAGCTGTCACCGTAGATAGAGTACTCTGGCATCACAGCTCACAGCAACCTTCAATTCCTGGGCTCAAGTGAGTCTCCTGCCTCTGCCTCCCAAGTAGCTGGGACTACAGGCGCCCGCCACAACGCCCAGCCATTTTTTTTGTTGCAGCCGTCATTGTTGTTTGGGGG